>JACM01057505.1:0-22951 GCA_000787095.1 Periophthalmodon schlosseri | reverse complement strand
GACATCAACCAGGAAGTTAAAGCTTGGACAAATGGGTCTTCCAAACGGAGAATGACCCAAAGCAAACTGCCAAACTGGTTACAAAGTGGCTTAAGAATAACAAAGTCAATGTTTTGGAGTGGCCATCACAAAGCCCTGACCTTAGTCCTATTGAAAATGTATGGACAGACCTGAAAAGCCTGTGTGAGCCTGACCTTAGTCCTATTGAAAATGTATGGACAGACCTGAAAAGGCCTGTGTGAGCAAGACGGCCTACAAACTTGGCTCAGTTACACCAGTTCTGTCAGGAGGAATGGGCCAAAATTCCTACCAACTATTGTCAGAAGCTTATGGAAGGATATCCAAAACATTTGACCCAAGTCATACAGTTTAAAGGCAATGGTACCAAATGCAAATGAAATGTATGTAAACTTCTGACTTTGAGGAAAGTAATGAAAAATTGTCTAAAAAAATCTTTCATTATTCTGGCATTTAGCAAATAGAAATAATTTTGGTAGTAGAACAGGAAAAGTTTAGTCTGATTTCATGTCAGACAGTGAAAAAAAAAGCATATGTGTCTTTTTGTATATTGTATGTAAACTTCTGGTTTCAACTATGTACAATAACAGGCAAGGAACTAATAGGAAAATATACAACACACTACACTATAATTTAAAAACAAAGCAATACTCAAACCAGATTGTCCTCCTTGCTCTTTTCCTGTGTAGTCTTCTTGTGCTGCTCCTGTCGCCTTAAGTACTGCCACAGCAGATCTATAATAATAATATATATTTTTGTCTTCCAGAAAGGGGGCGTGGCGTCGGGCTTCCAGCACGTGATCACCAACAACGCAGACGTGAAGAGGTTGCTGCACGTTAAGGGTCGCAGGGTTGTCCGGGCAACGGAAGTGGACCTGAAATGGGGATCTTTCAACAAAGGGGACTGCTTTATCCTGGACCTGGGGAAGGTACGCTCACTGCTTACGTTATTAAGTAACATTCTGCTGAGAAAAGCACCTGTACTGCCATTTTAAAGATATTTTTTATGACCTAGTGAAGTGCTCCGCCTCTCCTCTTAATCTGATGCCTGAAGAGATTTTAGACGTCCATGCGTGTTTGAGTAATGTAGCAATCTCTACCGAGCCCTATTCAAACCCTATTTACACTTAGCTTTAAGATTCTGTGCAAAGCTCCGCCCACAAGCCTACGTCACTCATGTTTCCAATCAACAATTCTCTATAAATACACAAAAGCATGATTCAAAACTGGACAAAGCAACTTCACAAACCTGATGTGATGTGCAGTAGTTTCATTAGCGGGATGCACACTGATTGCGTTGTGGTAGTGCTTTGAAGGGGGAGTGACTTAGCGTGGAGAGCAGAGTGGGGACTCAGAGCGTCAAAAAGTGAAACTTATAAAACAGTCAATAATATGCTAATATGTTCCTTTCGCCGAATATAACGTTTTCAAAACAATAACAGGAAACATGGTGATCTAAATATGTTATGTGTCAGCAGTTAATACCCCATAGTAAGTAAAATACCCCCTCTTTAAAACATGTGATTGATCTAATAACAAAATATTTACTACCACACACACATCCTGACACTGAAGGTATTAAAATGCCATAATTGTGTAATGTGTGTAATGAAACCCATAAATAGCCTATTATTATTTTGTGATAATGACAATCCGTGTGATGATGTTATGTTTACATTGATTTGCATAAAGTACATGGTATTGGGCATCGGGACACACCAGGGATGGGACCATAAACAATAATATTGTTTATCGTGATTAAACGAAACAGTAATCGTTCGTGGGACATTTTATATAATCGTGATAATCGCCAACAAAGATAATCACCATTATATTTCCAGAATGTGCAGAACAAAACTACTTATCGATGATGTTTTCTTCTAGATCGTTGTTTTTACTGATACAATACTGTTCATTCATTCATAATATTCATTCATAATATTAAAATTATAATTATTCATATCCATAACATTTTTAAACTGTCAGAAACTTTAATAATTATCATGATATAATCGTTAATCGCAATTATTTTGGCTATAATAATTTTGACACCAAATTTCAATATCGTCCCATGTCTAGAAGACACTCAGAATGATTCTAGGCAGCAGAATTAAAAAAGATGGATTGTTGGATTCCTACATTGTGGAATATGACATTGGCTTCATGTATACAAAATAAACAACATCATTTATTGACTTAGTAGCAAGCAGTGTGTTCTTCTGTTGATTGCGTTAGATAAAACTATGGTGTATTTATAGTAGACCATAACTATTAAGAAGTTGTAAATTATATAAACAGGAACATGACGTACAGTTTTATGACCAAATGATCCAAATAGTGAAGTGACTTGTTTTACAGTCTTACTTTTCACTTCTCCTCTCAGGGGTCACCATCAGTGTTCATTTCATCAACTAAAATGTTTTCATAGTTTGTGTCAATGCTACATTTCTGCTGACTAAAACTAATTAAAAAGTAATAGTAATGACTAAAACTATGACTAAAAATTACATGCACTTTTGTCCACTCAAATTAAAGTGGATATTTTTGTCGACTAAAACTTCAGATGTTTTTGGCAAATAATAAAAACTAAACACGAGTGGAGACTTTTTAATCCCATAGCCCCAAACCAGACCATAAACCAACTTAAAGAGCATATGACATGTGCATATTAGCATATTCTGACTTGGTTTGGTGGGATACTGCCTGTGGTAAATATTTATGATAGTTTTACATCAGTCAAGTGGCAGTTTGTAAATGAAACGTAAATGATGTTTATGTCAAGAGCAGGATTTGAACTGTCAACATTCAGGTAAGTGGACGAATGCTCTACCGACTGAGCTACTGTCTTTATGCGCAAAGAAGGCATTTCTCTGACAGTGTAAACATTAAATTTAACAAAATAAAAGTTGGTATTTATTTTTATTAGTCTAATCATAACTATTGTGTAAATTGTAATTATATCCCCGGTGCATGTATGTAGTAGTATTTGTGTAATCCTCGCTCCCAGGACATCTACCAGTGGTGCGGCAGTGAGTGTAACCGCTACGAGAGGCTGAAGGCGTCAGAGCTGGCCATCGGCATCCGTGACAACGAGAGGAACGGCCGAGCCAAAGTGCACCTGGTGGAGGAGGGGGACGAGCCCGGAGCTTTCACTGAGGTGGGGTTATTAAAAAGAGCCACTCATTCTGTATATTCTGTAAAATATCTTGTGCACCATTTAGACTGTTTGGAAGGTGCTATATAAATAAACTTATATATAAACTTATAACAACAACAATATAATTATCGAGATTTCCACTCATGTTGGCACTGTGTTAATAGATGAAACAAGAACGTACCTGCTAAGAATCTATTGCTTTATTTGTATATACACTTTGACTCTGTCATATAGTTATTTGGGAGTTGGTTGTCTCCCACATAACTAGTTTACTTATTTCGTCCCCTCCTCCACTACTTATATTCATTATTAAAGAAACCCTTTTGTGTTGCAGGTGCTGGGCCCTAAATCCAGCATCGCTCCTGCTTCTCCTGACGATGAGAAAGCGGATGGGTCCAACAGGAAGAAGGGCGCCCTCTACATGGTGAGTAGAAGGGCAGATAAACCAATGTTTACCATGTTTATCTTGAAGGGAGGGTATGTAGCCTGCGCTCTTACTTGGTACTACAATCAAACCTGAGTTGCCAGTATCCCAAACATACAATTTTTTTTCGTTTTCTGTATATGGACAGAGGTGTGAAAGCTTAGAACCTCCAGAATTCACTCACTGAGCTGCAGAGGCTGCACTAGCGCTGATTCAGGATTGGCTGCAGGGGCTGGGGGTTAGGTAGTGAAGATTCAGATTAGGTGCTGGGGTTTAGGTAGTCGAGATTCAGATTAGAGAGAGTCCTTCTAGGTTTAAATCAACTGGATTTCTGCATTGACTCATTCTGCTTTCTGACTGGATAATTGTCTTTAGAAACAAAACACCAAATTTACCGAATTTCCATCAACACGTCAGATTTAAAACCTCACTGGGCTGATAAATCCTACTGAAAACATGACCCTCCTATCCATGTTCTCCCCCCAGATCTCTGACGCCTCAGGGTCCATGAAGGTCTCCATAGTGGCGCCCTCCAGCCCGTTCAAACAGGCCATGCTCTCTGCGGAGGAGTGCTACATCCTAGACAACGGAGTGGACAGGAACATCTTTGTGTGGAAGGGTCAGCTCCTCTTCTCTTAAACAAATAACTACTTTAGAAGCAACCTGCATTCCTCCCACCAGGCTGATTATTTACAAATGTGGTCTCCCTGGTTGAGGCTGTTAGCTTTATGACGTCTTTCTCTACATGCTTTTTGTACATATGGAGATGCCACGCTATTCATACTTAAAAAACTTAAAATATTATCATACAATGAATTCTTGATTCTTTGCTCTGTTTCAGTATTTTTTTTTAGTCTTAATCTTACAGTACTTGTACGTAAGGTTTGTCAAAATAAAACATAGCAGCTTTACAACATGTGATTCTCCCACAATATTGCTATAAACATTAAATTGAAAGTATTGAAGTATTGCTTGATAATTTATTACTTCAGGATTCAAGATATTTCATATGGTCTTCAAAAAATTATGTGTTTTTGTGTGTTTTTGCTCAGGTCCCAAAGCCAACACGTCGGAGCGTAAAGCTGCCATGTCGGCTGGACAGAAGTTCATCCGGGACAAGGGCTACTCCAATAAGACTCAGGTAACATAGACTTGGTTTGGTCCTTGTTTAGTCCTTGTTTAGTCCTGGGTTAGTCCTGGTTTAGTCCCGGTTTTTGGTGTGTGTACAAATGTGTCATTTTCCCGTCCATTTTCCCATTGAATTTTGTAACATCAGGTTGTGTCCACTGCACTAGGGCCCTAACCCGACTCATGGCAGATTTGTGTTTCCCTCTGAATTGAACTCTACACATTATTAACCTGGGATGGTTCTCACTGAAAGTGATCAGGACCTGTCTGAATACTCCAAGATGATTGGTCGAAGCATCACAGCAATGGAACAACAAAAAATCACATTTTTGTTAAATCCAGTTGAGGGAAAAGTCCAAACATTTGTCTTGCACATTTTTCAAAAACAAAATAGTCTATACTGTCGTTTTGGAAGCTTCACCTTTCGCTTCCACCCAAACCACAGTGACGGGTCCTATCCCACCAGGAGCAGGCCAAGTTGGTTTCTCATGAGTTTGTGAACCTAAATATTGCAAGAATTTATCTTGCTGTCCAAGGTTAACAGGGCCCAGTGGACAAATAACAATGTCCATTTATGGCCTTGATTTCAAATAACTAATCAAATAACTAATTGCATAATAGTAATTAGTAAAAAATCATAAATGCATATTAATAAAGATAAGAAACTAAAGAAGCAGTTTTTTAAATCATTTTATCTACAAAGATTAAAACGGTTACATCCTAAAAAAGATATTCTAGCACATTTTTAAAATTTTTACAGGCTTTTCTATTGAACACATTTGTATTATTACTACACATTTCTAATTAGAATTATTATTATTTACATATTATAGGTTACATTAATTTTACACATTGCACAAAGTTATTGATCAAGTGTCCTCGATGTTCCTCTATTGGTAATGGTAGAAACTGCTAATAACACGTCCATATTCTCATCTTCTGCCTCCAGATCCAAGTGCTTCCGGCCGGAGCTGAGACCACTCTGTTTAAGCAGTTCTTCTGCGACTGGAAGGACAAAGACGAGACCACGGGCCCCTCCAAAGCCTACGCCATCGGCCGCATCGCCAAGATCAAACAGGAGCCATTCGACGCCTCCTCCCTCCACTCCAACAAGGCCATGGCTGCTCAGCACGGCATGGTGGACGACGGCAGCGGCAAGGTTCAGGTGAGGGGCTCTGTGATGTAGTGGTTAGTGGTGTCGCCTTACAGCAAGAAGGTACCAGGTTTGAGTCTGAGAATGTGTGGGGATTTTCTGTGTAGAGTTTGCATGATAATAATAATATTTAATTATTATTATTATCAGCATTTCCAACACAAAATATTATTTGTCTTATTTGGCTGGTTCAGCAATTTCTATAAAGTGATACTGTTATTGATACTATTTTATTTTCTACTCCAACAAATAAAGATATTACTGACTGTTACCTCATTTCATTAATTGAAAATACCAAAATGATAACCCAAAATACATTACATTTTGTAAAAAAATAAAAATAAAAATACAAAAAATACAAAAACATTGTTCAGCTTTATCTTAGATGTAATTAAATTTGACTTGACCTCTATGGAAATAGAAAGTTAAAACTATGGAAACATGCAGGAGGAGGCTCTCCTCCAGGCCAAGTACGAGCCAGGTCTGCAAACCCACACAGAGTAATTAGTGCGTTACATACTGTTGCTTTAAGGACAAATGTGTTGTGCATGTTGAACACTTTCTGATTTGGGTGACAGATCTGGCGGGTGGAGGACGGAGCTAGCGTACCCGTGGACCCAGCCTCCTATGGGCACTTCTACGGTGGAGACTGTTACCTGATCCTGTACAGCTACAGACTGGGAGGCCGTGAGCAGCACATCATCTACACATGGTGAGGTGTGGAGGGAGGCTCTGCACATTCAAACACCCGTCACAGAGTGTGCTAATGATTATAACTTTTCTAAAGGCAGGGGCTGAAGTGCACCCAGGACGAGCTGGCAGCCTCAGCCTTCCTCACGGTGAAGCTGGATGACTCTATGGGAGGAGCTCCGGTTCAGGTCTGCACTTTTAAAAAACTAATATTATGCATTATTTGTGTTGTTATTGGCCTTTAAACATGCTCTGGAGTACTTTTGCTTTCATGTTTTAGAACTTCATGTTTTAGCACTTTAGGACTTAAGAATTTCTTCTGACTATAGACAACTTATTTCAGGAAGTGTGCTCCAATACTGGAAACTGCAATTATAATAAACACAAACTGATGGGAGAAATTGTCAGATTTTGATTTTATGGACTTAAAAAGAGTGCACCTCTTTTATCTCTTACATTACCAACCTGGGAAATTCAAAATTGCATGTTTTTATGGAGCTTAGAAGGAGCAGACTTACTAAACTAAAGGATTTATCAAACAAGCCTGAATAAAGCAAAATATAACTCCAGGTATATTTTTGATGAGGGAACAATATTAAAAAATGGTTAAAGGCTCAAAAAAGTAAATTTTGCATGATATATGTTTCTTATATGTCATTTCATACATTATTTAAGTTAAATTTGTCCAAAAGCTACAAATTCAGACTTTGAACTTTCAGTAACGTAAGCTGAAGCAGTGTGGGATGCACTGTAAGTTTGAAATGTGACCAGGAGAGGGCAGTGTGGAACACATTTCTGTTCTTGCAAATTGTTTTTGAAAGGAGGACAGTCAAGTTTAGGAAACGGTTCGGGAAAAATATCTAATTGTGATTTTTCTAGTGTTGCGACTGCGATTAGATTTGCAATTTCTGTTTTAATGTACTTCAAATTAGATTAATGACATTTTTGTTCTACTTGGAGATAACGTGATCTGCTTTGCTGTGCAGGTGCGTGTGACGCAGGGCCAGGAGCCTCCTCACCTCATGAGCCTGTTCAAATTCAAGCCCATGATCATCCACAGCGGAGGGACGTCCCGTAAAGGAGGACAGAGCCAGACAGCCAGCACCCGCCTGTTTCACATCCGCCAGAGCTCGTCTGGGGCCACGCGTGCGGTCGAGGTACACACGTAGTTTAAAATACACAGTTCACTAAAACCTAGTTAAGGCAATCATTATTTTACCTAGTTTTCTCTGACTTGAACATTTTTACTTCCTGTTTGGACACAGCAGATATGATGTAGAGGTAATTCCATAACTGTTACCTAGCAACCATAAAGTTAACAAGGGCCAATGCCTTGTTACTTTATGTATTTTTCAACTCTTTCTTTTTTAACTTTAACTGATGTAAAACTATGATAAATATTTACCATATACAGTATCCCACCAAACCAAGTCAGAATTAGAAGAACATGAAAACCTGTCATATGCACTTTACATACAACATAATACACATACTTCTGTTACAGCTCTATGTTAAAGTGGTACATTAGAGGATACTGTGTGTGTCCCAGGTGGAGGCGAGCGCGTCCTGTCTGAACACAAACGATGTGTTTGTGCTGAAGAGCCCCTCGGCTCTGTTCGTGTGGAGGGGAGCGGGGGCCAGTGAGCAGGAGATGGAGGCAGCCAAACACGTGGTGGGCTTCTTAGGAGGCAGCCCCTCCTCTGTGAGTGAGGGCCGCGAGCCAGGTACAGATATGTCATAGTGGATAAAGACTCATTTTCTTTTATTCATCACCATGTTGCTTAAGGAACGTGAGATTTCTTTCTGAATTTAAATAACATGAAGTTCCCAAGGCCTCGATAAAACATGTTTTTTCTTTTTTTTTTGTAATTCTTTTTTTTCACATTTTAAACATGAAATGAGACAATTAACATGTACCATGGTCTTACAGTTGTGACAAACTCCACCATTCCCATTTGATCTTACATTTGTATTGTTGCAACCTGATATTAAAAGTGATTCTCTCCATCTTAAAAAATATGGTAAACAATATCAAACCACTCATCCGCTGTTGGTATTTGTGGGTTAAGCCATTTCCTAGTTACAGCTTTCAGCTGTGCTCAAAATCTGGAACAGGAGACCCACATACATTGTTTCTAGTTGAAATGTAAGTCCATAAGGAACAGATTTTTATGGAACAATATTAGGACATGTCCAACATATATGGCAATGGTTTGGTTCCAGTTCTCCACATTGCCTCCAGCAGGCTGGTGTAAAACAAAACATTTTTTATTAAATGTATATTCTCTGTGTTGGTAATGAGCACATAGCAAACACTTTAGACTCCAGATGGCATCAGTTACTGTTAATTAGTTGTAGATTATTTAAACAGTACATTTGTCACAGTTAGTCCAATTTGTTATTGCATTTCAAGTTCCAAAACATGTATGTATTTTTCTTACATGCTTTCCATTATTCAATTCAGATTCATAGAGAGATTAAACTATAAAAAGTGTCATTTCTGACCCATATATGAGAGCTGTAGCTCATTTCAAAAACAGGATTTAAACCTTACCTGATACATAATACAGTACATAATTTGAATGTGTTGCTTGTGTTCCTCAGGTGAATTCTGGTCGGCTCTGGGAGGGAAGAAAGAGTACCAGACGTCTAAGGCCCTTCGTAACGTGGTCAACCCTCCGCGACTGTTCGCCTGCTCCAACAAAACTGGCCGGCTCTCTGTCAGTCCCCAGCAGTAGCATTAGCTAGTGTCCTGTTAGCAATATTACTGATGTTTGTTTTGCTTTATGTTCATGTCTTAGGTTGAAGAAGTTCCAGGGGATTTCACTCAGTCCGACCTGGCCACAGATGACGTCATGCTGCTGGACACTTGGGATCAGGTAATTGTATCAAAATCATATAGAAATAATGAGACATGAGAGGGTTAAGTCGTCTAATCCAATGTGCTCCCCTGTGTTTTTAAAGTCCGTACATCTTCACTGTACTCATTTTGATCAGTTGTTTCATAACTGCTAGCACTGCCCAATGCAATGCAAGCTGTTTTTATTTAGTTTTACGCTGCTTCACTCCTCAGTGTGCCATAAGCTGTGGTCCTTGCGCCCTCTGCTGGTGTGCTTTTTAATTAGACAATTAGGACAGTGAGTTGTTAGTTGTTTCCAGGCATGTTAGGATTAGCATATATTTATTTAAAGGTGCACTGTGTAACTTTTTGGAGGAGATTCCTCACCATGGAGAATGTTCCCTAATTTGGTATTTAATATATCTATCTCCATGGTAACGCCACTTTACAGCAAATTACAGGTCAGACCTGTGGAGAGGCAAGACTGCTCACAGTAAAAATTCAAGGTTCATTCTAGCTTCTCTATGTGTTTTTGAGATTAAATGGCAGTTATAAAATTCATGAAAATGAATGCTAGATAGTTAAGTTAAATGCCATACTTAGGAACATTCCAGGCAAAGCAATAACATCTCCATGGGGACAAGCAGATTGTTTACATATTGTCAGAAAAGTTAGGAAAAAGTCTGATTACAGATGTTTTTTACTGCGCTTTTACTGACTGTATCTTCTGCGACTGTTTCAGATCTTCATTTGGGTGGGAAAAGACGCCAATGCCGAGGAGAAGAATGGAGCTCCTAAAATAGGTTTGTATCAGAGGCCCTGAGGAGAAGACTGTGCCTCACTCACGTCACACAGTGTGGGACAGAAAACATTATGTTCAGGCTGTCAGCTCCAGGCAGGGATTCTCTGTGTGCATCTGAGACTTCAGGTTTAGTATTGGCATTATTATTACTGTTTGGTGAGGTTGTCTCCTCCTCTTAGTTGTGTAGTTCTCTCTGGAAACAAGGAAGCATTTCTGTGCTCAAATTGTCTTCACTGCATCTATAACTATGGTAGTTTTCAACAGACCTACTTTTGCAATATTTTATAATAGAAAATGTAAAACTACATTGCAAAGATGTCTGGAGGATTTAAAAGCCAGAATGAAACATAATCCATTATATCCCCCATAAGGGGCATTTATTTTTCACATTTTAAAGGTACACTGTATCCTGCACTCTTACTGGTATAAAACAGAACTTCTACTACTGTAATTATGAGTTTATACTTGTAATTACGAGTATAATTACGAGTATAAACTCATAAAAAGGTTTTAATTTTTTATTTACTGGTGGATTTTTTTTTATTTACTGATGAAAATGGGCTTCTATGTGTAGCCTATTGTCTGCAAAACTAGGATATAAGGCTAATGCTCTGTTAGCATGCTAGTTGTTGTTAGTATTAGCATGATGAAAAAACTAGTGCTTATGAACTAATTTTTGTAAATAATTAGGATGCTAGAAATATGTTAAAGTGAGGAATAAGTTTGGACTGCCTCAAACCGTTTAAAATGAACTTCCGTTTCATTCCATTTTTCATGTTTTAAGACAATAAAAATCAGGTACATGTTTTAATAACACCATTGTTCCATCTTTCTCCCTCAGCTAAAGACTACGTGGACTCCGACCCCTCCGGCCGTAGGGGGACCCCCATCACCACCATCAAACAGGGAGCAGAGCCGCCCACATTCACCGGCTGGTTCCAGGCCTGGGACGCTCAGATGTGGGACTCCGACCCTCTGGAGCGCATCCGGGCTCGCTTCTGAGCACAACCACCCCGTCTCCAGGACAACCACCCTCTCTCCAATACAACCAAATGCAACCACTTACCCACCACCTACATCACCAGTCAAAAGTTTGGACACAGTTTTATGTTTCTTCATTTTCATGGCTATTTGCATTGTAGATTCTCACTGAAGGCATCAAAACTATGAACGACACATTTGGAACAAAGTAAACAAAAAATAAACTCAAAATAACTCAAAACCTGTTTTAGACTTTAATTATTTTAAAATAGCCTTTAATTAATCACAGCTTTGCACTCTTGGCATTTCTTGACCCCAACAAAGTGCAGCTGTGAAGTGAAAACCATTTCAGGAGACTTCATCATGAAGCTCACTGAGAGAAGGACAAGAGTTTGCAGCGCAGTCAGCAAAGCAAAGGGTGGACACTTGGATTTGAATATAAAATATTACAAATATTTAGTTGAGTTATCTAACTTTTTTCTTTGCTACATAATTCCATACATCTTCCATCATATATTTGATGTCTTTTGTATGTATTTAAAATGCAGAAAGCAGTAAAAATAAAGAAAAAACTTTGAAAAAGGTGTGTCCAAACCTTCGACTGGTTTTCTACCCACCCGCCCACCTAGTGCCATGCTGTTTCTCTACCTGCAGTCCCCAAGTGCCAAACCCCATATTTCACTGCTACGCTCCAGGCCAATGGTGCAGTGCGCCAGATGACATATTCACTTTCTACTTTTTACAATGGAGCCTAAGCAGTGCTCTGTGGGCCGCTGCATTCAGGTGCTTCAAGACATCACAGTATCATGTAGTTTGCCTAGAAACGATCTTAAAGCATTAGATAGACATGTAGAGTTTCTTTTTAAAAATTAGTTGTATTTAGATGCCAGTCCACCATGTTGTGTTTTGATATTTGTTTTGATATAATGAACCCAGAAACTTAATGATATTTTGTATGTTTCACCCATAGACTGTAAGCAGAGATGGACCGAGCTAGTTGCCATTGGAAACTGTTGCATGTATTGTAGGGCTGTAGTCTAAAGAAATTTGATTAAAGACATGTGCTGCTGATCGATTAGTCGACTAAAAAAGGGGCGTGGCAAAAGCTCTTAAAACTATTATGTACCTCTATGTATCTGACCCAAACTGCACTCACAAGACTACACCTGCAGGGGGAGTTCATGCAAAAACAGCTATTTTTACAAAAAAAACCCCAAGGGATTCACTCCCAAATCTTTAGATGATCTGTTATGATCTAAATAAAATAATAATAATAATACACAGTTTTGGTCAATTAAGACGACATCGACCGATTAATCAAAGAAACGACTACAGCCCTCGTGTATTGTTGATTTTTAAATGTTATGTTTTCATTGTATTCATAAAACAGAATAATGGGAGGTAAAACTGATATAAAATTTTCAAAAGGTTATCACCAGAGGGACAGTTTTGAAAATTTGGATTTTTAAAAATAAATTATTCTAGGATTTGGCTTTTGTGGAAGGAGAAGGAGAATATAATATTATAATAATGTTTAAAAAAAAATACAATTTTTAGAGTTTACAAAAAAGAACAGTTGAGCTTAAGGCTTTTTCATTTCACAAGCCATAAATTATATGCAAAAGACATCGCTAAAGGTGCAATACATAACTTTTCTGGTGGTGGGAGAAGTTATTGCTTTGCCTAGAATGTTCCACAGTCTGGCATTTCACTTATCTATCTCCATGGAGACAACCATCAGACCAAGTGACAGGTCAGATCTGTGGAGAGGTGACCCTTGCTTACAGTAAGAATGCATTTTTTTCAAAGTTTTAATCAATAAAAACACCTGCAATTGAATAAATATAAGATAGATAAGTTTAACGCCATTTTGTGGAACATTTCAGGCAAAACAAATAACATTTCCACGGAGACAAGATGGTAGCGGACCCCACACCAGACAAGTTACATAGTGCACCTTTAAATTTAAAATGGTTTGCGATGAACAATATGTGCAACTTTACCAATGTTATAAAGTTTACAGAAATACAGAATTTACAGAAACCAGATCAGTTCAACAGTTTTCAGTTTTTATTATATCATAGAAAACAAATCAAGTATTGTACGGCAGCTGCCCCGTAAGAAATGCTAGTTATCACGGCCCATCTCTGTGTAGGTCTTTAATCTTTGGTACCTAAATGCTATGTTTGCATGCTGCTTGAAGACACTCCCTCTCCAGTCTGTGAAGGCGCTTTGAGATTTGTGTCAATACTTTTACTTGACCCTTGCTTTTAAATAAACCCTACACAGTATTTAAACCAAAGTGCATCTTATTATTATTTTCATTAAAGCTGCAGTCACGTGTTCTACCAGCTCTGCTCCCGGGGCTGTGGGACTTGGAGGTTGCTATTAGCTCACAGCATCTGTCTCAGTTTGATGTAGACTTGGTTCAGACTTAATTAACCTGGATTTGGAGACTATATGGTAAATGGTCATATTTTTGAATACCGCTTTTCCACCTCAAAGCGCTTTACATCAAGGAACAACTCACCCATTCACACACACATTCACACACCGGTGTACGCAGGCACTGGGGGCGAGGTGGGTTAAGTGTCTTGCCCAAGGACGCAACGACAGCATTCACCTGTGGGAGCTGGAGTCGCGCCGCCAACTCGTGGGTCAGTGGATCCGGTCGCTCAACCAATGATGTTTACGTCGAGAGCGGGATTCGGACGCCAACCCTCAGATCAGTGGACAAACGCTCTACCAACTGAGCCACTGTTACAGATGTTAAAGAGCAAATGCGAAACACACAATGACCAAAGACTAGGCCAAATATATGAAATAAATGTATATGATGATATCGTGAACATGCACATGCTTTTTAGACTCCACACACATCTGAACATCTGAAGCACTGAACAAACTGGGCATATCAGTATTTATGAATATGAAGATATGAATATAAATATCAGATTTTTTCCATATCAGGTAGTGATGTGATATTCATGAACGAATCGGCTCTTTTGAACGGTTCCTTAATGTGAACGGTTGGATCCGGATCTCATTTTTTCAAAGAGCCGAATCTTTTTCTTTCTTATTTGTATGTATTTTTATACTGATTAACACTGGACTGACACAAGAATCAGCACAGAAGCAGAGCAGGCGACACGAGTGAAGATTTTTATACTGATTAACACTGGACTGACACAAGAATCAGCACAGAAGCAGAGCAGGCGACACGAGTGAGAGATTTGTGCATAAAAAAACATATCTGCCATCATAATAACAGTTAATTTAAAAATTATTATTATGGTAGTGCAACATTTGAATTAGATTATGTATAATTCCAAAGGGTAAACTCACTCTCACTCTCAGTTTGAACCATTTTAAACATATTTAAGCCTTGGTCGTTTCTCTCTGTGATTAGGTTATTGTTAAATTGAGTTCTCACAATGGCTTCTGTCATATAAATAAATAGTAAAAGAGCCAGTCTTTTGAACGGCTTTTTGAAATGAATGGATCCAAAAGATTCGGATCCCATAAAAGAGCCGAAAGTCCCATCATTAACATCAGGCCAATACCAATACATGAAGAGAATCCCATGTACAGGCTGATATTAATATTAGCACTGATGTTTTAAGTCATGGGAAGATTTATCAAAATGTTGCAGATTTCTTCAGCTTACTTTTGGAGGATAAAGTTGACAAGATTTGGCAACCTTTTCTAGATTTCACTTAGCAAAATATAATAATGCCATGTCAACATAACTTTTTTATATGCAACCACATTTATTTACATTTTTTTTCTCAGTAGCTGCTTTACATTGCAGTGCAGCTTTATGTACTTTTTCTTCCCTTATACATGTTTTGTTTTTGACAGATGATGCAGAAGAGCTTACATACGTATTTTACTATCAATTGAACAGACATAAAAATTTGATATTTAAGGATTTTATTTACAAATGTAATGGCAATTACACTTTGAAACAGCTGACACAGACAGAAGAAATGCACTGTTCAGATGGTTATGTTTGGATAAGGACTTTAAAGGGCTCATATTACACTATTTTCTGATCTGTTATAATGTTGTTTCCTCATCACAAACAGACCTGGAGTTGTGTTTTGTTTCATTCACACATGTTTAACACACAAACTCTGCATATTTAGGCTGAGTTCTTCTCTCAAACAGAAAACGCTGTTAAACCTTGTGATGTCATGTGGTAATACAGGAAGTGCTCCACTGTGTTTTTAAACTCCATACACCTTCACTAGAATCATTTGGATAATTTCAGCGCTGGATTTGCCAATCTCTACTGAACTAAAGGTAACTGTTGGCTTGAAAACTACTGCTTCATGACATCACAAGAGCAACGGAGCATTTTGAGCTTTAGAGTCGTAGACCGACTAATAATAAAGGGTTACTCAAACATGTGTGAATGAAACAAAACACAACTCCAGGTATGTTTTTGATGAGCTAGAATAGGTTCAATATTTCCTGTAAATACTCGATTCAGTGTGACTGGCAGCCACCGCTAGCAGGGTCACTTCAAATGAAAGAAAAAGAAAGTTGGAGAGACATAGAGCTCATAGATTATAATTGCAATTACCCCAAATCATATCTAGTTTTTATCAATCAAACTCACAGATATTGGAATAGTGATACTGCTAATTTGCTTTGACATCACATTGGGGGGGTTCTACATAGATGTCTATGCAGAAAGATGGATGTCAGCAGTTTCCATGGCGACACAATGCACACTTTAGCGAACACTGACAAAAAAGTTTTAAGACATAAATCTTAAAACTCCAGAAAAAAACAAAATGGATTTAAACAACACATTTTCAGGAGCCTGTGATCAATACGAGCGTTCATGACCCTGTTTAAGCGAAGTGTTTGATGTTCAACAAAAAAAGAGACTAACTGAAAAACAGTTGGTTGATGTTATTTGAGAGGGACTTGTTTAACAGAATAAATCAGCTCACTGGTTGTAATTTCAGCTAAGTTAGTTCTTTACAGTCAGATTGTGTTCAAATAAAGCTCAAATTTCTAACTTGAGTAACAGAGTTTTAGACAGAGCAGTGCATCTAGTTTGCATCACATCCCCAGAGAATGTTGATGACATCAGCTGCAAAGTAGGCAAGGCAAGGCAAGTTTATTTGTACAGCACAATTTGTCCACAAAGTAATTAAAAGTACTTTACAGAATAAGAAAGACATTCAAATCACAATACAACAAATCAAAACATAAATAATCACAAATAATCATCATAAAATTAACATCAAAGGAGAAAAGTGCAGAATAAAAACCTTTAAGTCATATGCACAGCTAAACAGAACCGAAGTATCAATAGGTGTCAATATGTTGCAATCCTGAAAGTCAGTAGCCTGCTCCCAAAAAGTCTTTATTTCTTTTAAAGGAAAAAAAATCATGTTTTCTATGTATATGTACTTTTAAGGTGTCATTATTGTTAAAAAAGAAACAAATAAGAGGGACGATCAACAGGGACCTGAACGGCTGTGCAGGACAATCGAAAGAGGAGGAAGTGGACCCTGGACCCTAGAGACAGCAGAAGGCCATGGCCGACGGGGAGTCCCTGTTGCAGCACTCACACTTCTCGCAGCTCTCGACAACAGAGGCCAGACAGAGACAGAGAAACTGACAGCAGCAGCCACAGGAGCAGCCTGCACAAGAGGAGAGCAGGTTTTAGAACAAACTCTTCAGCTCTACTGACACAAAACACCCCTGGATTCCTCCCAGTATCAGACAATACACTGTATGTGAACACGGGGATGGTGAAGGGACTGCCCATGCACAAAAAACACTTTTAAGTTAAGTTACTAATGCATTAGCTTTAAATTTAATTCTGGGGAAGTTTATATTTTTACTTCCTGGTTGAACACCAGCAACAAATGTATGCATAAATTGTCTCTGTATTTTGCTTTTTTTGATGACATAGGTATTTTGCAACTCAAGGCTACTTCCTGTATTTTTGTGCTTTTCTCATCAACTTTTTTTTCAAAAACTGCCACTTCCCTGATGTAAAACTATGAAACATATTTAGCACAATTAGAAAAACATGAAACACGATGAAAACAATGTAGTAACATGTTTTATAAATTTGACTCTGAGTTCCCCCTCCCTTTGCCGTTTAGACTTGGCTTCATCAGTTAGTCCTGGGTACATTTTAATCCTTGGCTTAGTTCCAGTTCTTCTTACCTTGCTGTGTGCTCTGGGACTCAGATGAAGAACCAGAAAGAAGTGGAGAGCTTTCAGAGGAGCCCGCTCCTGAACAGACAAATAACCCTTAACCTTTCTTTCTGTACTGGATTATTTTCTAAACCTTTAAATTCACTCTTTTACTCAGCCCTTTGTTTCATAACAGGTGAAGAATTTAAAACCCATCACTGTTCACTCTTTGGAAAAGCGGGTTGGCCATCACTATCTGTCAGAAGAGAACAACGCTGTATAACATGTATTTATAATATCAGGCCAATCAATATCAATATCAGCACTGATTTTTTAGTCAAGTCCTGGAAAGATTTATCAAAGTGCTGTGGATTTCCTCAGCCTCATATTTCTGAAGGCATCTGGCTGTCTACAAGAGAGAGGACAGACAGAACAGTTCCTCAGTTTAACATGTGGTTAACTGAACTCACTAATACATTAATAGAAGATTCGGAGGATGAAGTTGACAAGATTTGGCAACCTTTTCTAGATCACTTAAAATACAATAATGTCATGTCAACATAACTTTTTTAAATGTAATTTTCTCAGTGGCTGCTTTACATTGCAGTGCAGCTTTATGTACTTTTTCTTCCCTTATACATGTTTTGTTTTTGTTATATTAAAAAAAAGAAAACGATAACTCTCTTCTCTTGCATTTGACCCACTTGTTCGAAGTGGAGGAATATCTCTGTAAAACTGATTTTGTTTCAAACTCGAGGTAGGCCCAGTGTTTCCCAGTGTTGTGCAATTTTAATGAACGACAGATGATGCAGAAGAGCTTACATACGTATTTTACTATCAATTGAACAGACATAAAAATTTGATATTTAGACAGACTAATAATAAAGGGTTACTCAAACATGTGTGAATGAAACAAAACACAACTCCAGGTATGTTTTTGAGGAGGTAACAACATTATAACATGGCTTAAAACTCACAAGAGTCCATTTTGTGTAATATAAAACCTTTAACCATCAGGTGAACATACATTAAAATTTGATATCTAATGATTTTATTTACAACTCTAATGGCAGCAACGCTTTCAAGAAGAAATGCACTGTTCAGATGGTTATGTTTGGATAAGGAAAAAAGTTAAGTAGTGCATAAGTTTTAAAAATACAGAATAGGTTCAATATTTTCTGTAAATACTTGATTCAATGTGACTGGCAGCCACCGCTGGCAGGATCACTTCAAATGAAAGAAAAAAAAGTTGCTGAATGCAGTGAGACATGGAGGGACACACATAGATTATAACTGCAATAACACCAAATGATATCTAGTTTTTATCAGTCAAACTCACAGAGATATTGGAACAGTAACTGATAATTTGCTTTGACATCACGCTGGGGGGGAGGTTCTGTATGGATGTCTATAGTGGAATGTTCAGTAGTTTCTATGGTGACACAATGCACACATTAGCAAACACAAAGGCAAAAGGTTTTAAGATATAAGTCTTAAAAAGAAAAAAAGAAAAATACAAAATTGATTTAAATAACACATTTTCGGGAGCCTGTAATAATACGAGCGTTCATGACCCCGTTTAAGCGAGGTGTTTGATGTTCAACAAATAAAAGAGACTAACCTAACTGAAAAACAGTTGGCTGATGTTATTTGAGAGGGACTTGTTCAACAGAATAAATCAGCTCACTGGTTGCAATTCCAACTAAGTCAGCTTTTACAGTCAGTTTGTGTTCAAATAAAGCTCAAACTTGAGTAACAGAACTTTAGACAGAGCAGTGCATCTAGTTTACATCACATCCCCAGAGAATGTTGATGACATCAGCTGCACAGTATCAATAGGTGTCAATATGTTGCAATCCTGAAAGTCAGTAGTCTACACCCAAAAAGTCTTTATTTCTTTTAGAGGAAAAAAACATGTTTTCTATGTAAATGTACATGTAAATGTTAATGTGTCATTATTGGAAAAAAAAAAAAAAAGGAACAAATAAGAGGGACGATCGACAGGGGCCTAAACAGCTGTGCAGGACAATCAAAAGAGACACCCACAGCAGAAGGGCATGAGGGGTAAGCACACATAGCAGCAGCACATGCCCGATGGGGTGCCTATGTTCCAGAATTCACACTCCATGTAGCTCTGGGCAACAGAGGCCAGACAGAGACAGAAAAAATGACAGCAGCATCCACAGGAGCAGCCTGCACAAGAGGAGAGCAGGTTTTAGAACAAACTCTTCAGCTCTACTGACACAAAACACCCCTGGATTCCTCCCAGTATCAGACAATACACTGTATGTGAACACGGGGATGGTGAAGGGACTGCCCATGCACAAAAAAAGGCTTTTAAGCTTAAAATGACTTAAAGTGCACACGACAAGTTTGAGTAGTCTACTTTTTCACTAAAACATAGTTAAATTAAAGATTTTTACTCATACATTTGCTTTAAATTTAATTCTGGTGAACTGTTACCTAGCAACCATAATGTGAACAAGGGCTAAAAGTTGTCTAAATTGCAAAATAGTTCTGATTAAACTAATGCAAATACATGACAACAACTTTATTTAGTTAAATGAATGTTGAAACTCTCAGAAAACTTGTCTCTGCATTTTGGATGGAGTTTTCAGTGTTTATGACAAAAAGGTAGAGGTATTCTGTTTTAAAACTCAGTGGTACATAGGCCTACTGTATTTTTGTACTTTGCTTCTCAACTTTTTTCCCACAAACTGACACTTACACACCAGATGGTAGTGTAATTGTTCCTTGTTATCATTGATGCACTGCAGTGACATCACTCTGGGGGTGTACTGCATGTATGTTTATGTGGGAATGTTCAGCAGTTACTATGGTGACACAATGCACATATTAGCCAACACTGCCTGATAAGTCTTAAGATCTAAGTCTTAAAACTAACAAAAAACTATACATAGAATCAGAAGAATCAGAATCAGAAATCTATGATCTATACAAGTGTTCATGCTCCTGTTTAGATGTATGATTTTCAACAAAAAAGGTGAGTGTGAAAACTGTTGGCTAATGCTAGCTAGCTTGTGACTGTCATGTTATTTGATAGGGACTTGTTTAACAGCACAAATCAGCTCACCTGTTGTAGTTCCATCTGAGTCAGTTCTTTATTAAAATGAAGCTCAAATGAAAATCTAACTTGAGTAGGAAAAGACCCTCAGACAGAGCAGTGCCTCCAGTTAGCATCACAACCCCAGGGAATGTTAATGACATCAGCTGCAAAGTATCAATTATTATTTTAACTGGGTCCCCAAACTCTAAGACCTAAATATCCTGGAGTAAATGATGACCTTGATTTTATAGCGTTTTTATAGTATTAGATTGTTTTCATTGCTTTATTCGACATTTTTAAATTAGATTATTTTGTATTGGGGTTAACACTACCATCTGGTGGTATTTCTATGGTACTTCTGAATTCTGTTAGTCTCTGATGAACACCAGCAGGCCGTGATGCGTTGGAGCTTAGGTCCACTGAGACATGCTGTGTAGACTTAGTCCTGCGTACATTTTAATCATTGGTTTAGTTCCAGTCCTTCTTACCTTGCTGCCTGCTCTGGGACTTACATAAGAAATCAGGAGGAAGTGAAGAGTTTTCAGTGAACTCCAGTCCTGACAAGAGAAATATTTCTGTATTCAATTATGGAGATATAATATACATGCAGACTTCATCCTCTACTTTGAAACCTTTACTCTATTTACCACTCTTTCACTCAGCCCTTTGTTTCATAACATTTGATGAATTTAAAACCCATCACTGTACACTCTATGGAAAAAACAGGCGATGAATTTAAAACCCATCAATGTAATTTCTATGAAAAAGTAAGTTGGCCATCACTATCTGTCAGAAGAGAACAATACTGCATTAAATATATTTATAAAGGGCTATAGTATTATAGTATATAGTTATAGTATTTATAAGGGGCTACTTGATAGACTGCCTGAATATCTCACTTGTCTACATCTAAAAACTGGCCGCACTCGAACTGAAATGGGAAAAAAAGCTTTTGGTTATTTAGCTTCCCAAAAACTGAACATATTTCAAGGACATGCAAAACTGGACACATTGATGTGATATATACATATATATTGATATATATTTTTTACACTTTTTTTATACTTACAAATATCGTTTTACACTTACAACTTTGTAATTTTACAAGAGCAACGGCTGATTTGAACCTGAGGCCAGCGGGGGCGGGGCTAGAGGGACCGGGGTTACTGTGGTAACGGATAAACTGGTTTATATACAGTGAAGGAGCAGTTCACTAGCGTCAGGCGCTAACTAATGGTAACATCTCGTTTTCCGAAAAACTTGTTAAAGCCAGTGTGGCTACAAAAGTGTTATCTACGCAATTTACCTTGGTATATTAAAATGTATTATTTATTCAAAGGTTAATAATGCACATCATAATATCACATAAAGGTGATGTACTGTCTGAATTCGGGTTAACTGCTCCTTCACTGTATATAAACCAGTTTATCCGTTACCACAGTAACCCCTCTAGCCCCGCCCCCTGCTGTCCTCAGGCGTTGCTCTTACAAATCAGTCTGGGAAAAAACTCGGCGCAACGAATGTCTCAAAACTCGTGAAAGAGTAATTTTCAGATTTGTACTTGTAAAATTACAACGCTGTAAGCGTAAAACGATATTTGAAAGTGTAAAACGATATTTGTAAGTGTAAAAATTAAATATTGTATTTACCAGTGTACAAATCAACATTTACACATTGAAACTTTTTGGAACAGTTGCACCTTCATATGGTGCCACTAATGCACTTTAATAATGTGGTGATAAACATTTATAATCACACCTGCTCCTGTTTTTAATGTTTTAGATGGACCTATGCAGTTGTGTTTTGTTTGTTTTTGTTTGTATTGTTCTGTATTTTAACAGGGGGCTCATGAAAAAGAGTGGTCCTCTCACTGGGCTCTATCTGTAGATAAATGAAATGAACCCCACTTACACTAACAGTCAAAAGTTTGGTTATACTTTCATTTTTGTTTTTTCTTTATTTTCATGACTATTTACATCGTAGATTCTCACTGAAAGCACCAACACTATGAATGAACAGACGTGGAATGTAGTAAACAAAAAATAACCCCAAAATTTGTTTTAGATTTTTAAAAATAACCATCCTTTGCTTTGATCGCTGCTTTTCACTGTTAACATTTCTCGACCCTGACAAGCCACATGTGTTAAATAGTGTGGAATATGAAAGACCTGGGCCCTCTCACCTCCTGTGGTTGAAGGCTGCAAAGTAGCAACTCTTGGGTTTTCTGCCATTTGTAATCTTCCTGAGAGCTGCCGTTGTGGTGCCGTTGATGTTATTGTTGTTTAAAGGCACATTGGGGATTTTGCCGGAACTTAGTTTGTGAAAAGAGCGCATGTGCCAGACCGTCCCGTCAGCCCCCACCAAGTTAGGTAAAGTTAGGCATAATATTTACAGATACGTTTTTAAAATCAGACGCGTATTTTGGGCGTAGCGAAATATACTGCTGCCAGTGCGCATCCGGGTCTGTGGCAATAGGATGCAAAAAAATGTCAATAGCTGTTTTACTGCTATAATTTTGATTTATC
>JACM01022407.1:0-12768 GCA_000787095.1 Periophthalmodon schlosseri | reverse complement strand
TTTTTTTTTTTTACCTAATAAAAGTTTTCATTCATTGCTTTAATAGCACCGTAGCGTGTATAAATAGATACACAAACAGGTTTATTTTAGCTTGTGTGCTCTGCTTAGTTTTGTACTGTGGCCTCCTCCTGACCCCGTCCTGTCTCCCTGCTTCTTCTCACTTTGACACTTTCTTGGAGTTGCAGTTGAGCAGCGTGGCGTGAGGTGTGGACACAGTTGGAGAACTGTCTTGTGCATATGAAAATCACCAAAATAAGTAAGACATTGTGGGCACATGTGGCACTGTACCTGTTCTGCATAAACAGCCTGGGCTCTCCTGGCATCTCCTACAGGGCCGTGCTTGTGTGGGGCCTTCCTGTCTAGACCCTGCCCAGCACTGATAGGGTTAACTAACTGCTGCACGCTGTCTGGAGGCTGTCTGCACATTGACGTCCATTTTCACACCTCTACATGCATACACCTTTTATATCTACCCCATCCTCCACACTCCACAGCCAGCCCAACTTTCCAACTGTCCTCCATCTACAAACACTAACTTGCACCCGCTGTCACAGAGGAATTCTTCCCCACACTTAGATCTGCTGCTCTTTTCTTTCCATGGAGAAGCACCATTTATGAGACAGAGCAAATACAAATGGTGGTGAGCAGTTCAGCTCTGTAAATATGACTGGACTGTAGAGCGCTGCCAGCGCAGCACCTGGATGGTGTTCATCACAGTTTAACGTAAACACCACTTTAAAGTGACTCACTCACAGCACATACAGATGGAGCAAGTGCATTACATAAAGATATAAAGGGACACTTGGATACTCACTGGTGACCTCCAGAGGTCATGTACACACTGTGCTCAAAGTGACTAATTATGTTCACATAAACCTTTGTTTCTATACTGTAATATTGTACAATTTTAGTTTAGTTTTTTTTTTGTCTCAAGATGTGAATGAATATTAATAATGTATTTGATAAGGACAAACTGCACCTGACCCTAACCCTAACCAGGTGCACAATTTAAATGGTTAAATCAGTTTTTTGTTTTTGTTTTTTTTTCAACACTGTCCTATTTTTAGGACAATTGGTACATTACAGTATAAATTTACATTATTTACAAAACTTTATCAAGACCTATGTGCACATCAGTTTACATCATAACACAATACACTATTTATATTTTACCACTATAACGTAGTGATTTCCGCCACTGTTTTAGCTTTGTTAAAAATGTGTTTGGTCAATATATTGTTTTTTTAGTATTTAATAATCCCGGAGAATTTTGCATCATTAATCCAAGGTTGCATTTTTGAGCCAAACTTTTTGGTTTACGCGTCTGTGTGCATACACAGTATGTTTTACGGTCGTGGTTAGGGCTGAGATAAACAGTCCAGATGCCCTGAGATGCTTGTGTGTGTTCATCATTCTGAGAGAGAGACATATGATGTGTTTAAACTGCTCAGCGCGCGGCCACACAGCAGGCCTGCTGCCTGACTCACATCAACTATGCATGTGTCACGCCCACTCACTGTTTTCAATACATTTCATCAATACATTGAATCACATTTGCATATTGCAACCAACAATTTGTAATGACACATCTTTTAAAATCTTCACCACAAACTCTAAATGCTAATAATGCTAATAGATGGACCTGAAATTAACTTAATTAATTCTACATATTTAAGTACCAATAGTATCACAACTGTAATCATAGGCAATAGCCACTCACATGGCATGATTATATTGTGGTATTAAAACTCACAATAGAATAATCATTGTGATATTGGGAAGAGGATAAAGGCACCCATTTAACTTTTTCTATAAGCGTTTAATTGTTATTGTAAAATTTCAGTAAATTGAGACAGATTCTGAAACTCTTTTGTTTTGTTTTTTTTTCACTTTGGCCCCAATAAGACAAAGGAGTCTTCAGAGAAAATCAGTGCATTTTAGGCCCTATATTCCTTTTCCAGACATTTGTTCACATGCTGATATTGCCAATAATGTTGTTAGTAAAAGAGTTCTCTGCATGTCTTATTTATATTATTTCTGTACTTGAGCATGTTGCATTTTCCCACAGATATTAGGCACTTTACTTTATGCTGTTTTACAAGGAAACCAGGATTGAACCATTGACCTGGGCTTTATGGGAGGCGGATTGCAGTGGCCTCTCGTGCTCTGAAGGAGCCAGCTGGAGTTTCTTTACTCCCATTAACACAATGTACGTTCACTGACAACAGGTCTGAGTCACAATGAGAGATGCAAGCAGACCAGCCAGTGCCCTTTAGGGAGTGTAATAAGAGAAACACAACAAAGCACAGAAAATACAGCAGTTCACGTTAATATTTTTATTACAGTTGTATATATTTTTTATATTTTGACTAAGATATGACATGAGTATTGTAGTACTGTAGTAAATCCATCACTGTTTTTGCTTTTAATACATTTCCGGTTTTCCAGATTTTTTTATAGAGATGGGTTTATCTGAACAGTCGTGATATCTTTTTGATTTGCTCACACATGTAAAAAGAAAAAATAAATACTTGCCTTATATGCCTCCCTTACTTTTACACACTTTTTCCCTCCTAACCATTGATTAACTGTGATACGGCTTGACCATCATGTGGTCTACACAAGTCACCATTAGTGAACTTAGTGATAAATGTCATAGAGATTAAAACAACTGTCACTCAAGCACATTCCTGTCTCGCCTGTCTTATCTATACCATGAAAGTACTGACCAGTGAGCTCCAGCTGTAATCAAGAAGGTACATTTTTCCACACATTTTTGTCAACTTGCTAACGTCACTCTCAAATGACCCTTGCATTCACACACAATCAGTTATAATAATATTTCTTCAATGTCAAATGTCCTGGGGCAGTGTAATTCTCTCTGGTGATATGAACATCACACAAGCCTTATAGCTGTTTTACTGACAGACCTCCCTGAAATCACTGACTTTTTTCTTTTGTACAAAGCATAGCCCCTGACTCTGAACCTTCGCCAAATCATAAACACCTCCTGTATCGTTTACAGTGCCCAAAACCCCTAAAGCCAAGGACAGGAGAGAGCATAGAGTGGTTCAATGGGGGGCTGTTAATGCAACCCCTGAGTGACTTCTACCACACAGTGTTGTACAAGGACATTGAATTATGTTATATTGACACAAAGCACTGTTATTCTTAACCTATTGCTAATGAGAGCTTAATTGTATTTTTGTTGGAGCTTACAGAAGAAAACTCCTATTTAGGGTTGCTATTAAGCTTAACACTGTGTTTTGACATTGCTGTATGTCCCTAGAGAGAGTGGTTCCCTGTGTATAACCATCTAAACTGCTTAGTCATAATGGAGATATCATATCATGTTGCTCAAAGTTGGCACAAAGCGTGAGGCAGAGCAGGAAGTAGGAGATAGCTACAGATTGTTCAGAGGAAGGAAATGTTTAAGTGCAAGAGGATGATAGGCTGTTCAGCTATATGCCACTTGGTAGCAGTGCTAGCAGTAGGTGTACTATAAACTACATTGTAAAATTAGCCTCGTCATGTTGTCATATTAGAATCAGGCCGAGTCAAGCACATTCTGTAGTAATAATATAAAATCACATTTTTCAGCATTATGTAATGAACCACTGTTGTTACATATTAAGAACTTTATTACAAAATGCAGCGGCTGAACATTTTACCATGAAATACTATAATAACAGGACATTTTGCAGCCCTTTTTCTATTACTAAGAAAATACTAACCATGTTTCCTATAATTCACCGTCCTCATAAGGTTAGGACTGAACTGGATAAATTAATATATTGTATATAAACTTTTTTAAATAATTGTGAATTTGAATAAAAACAGAAAAACATGTACAGGTAAATTTAGGGTTTTAAAAGAAAAACTTTTTTCTGTGAATATATATACCGGTATTCAAGATATAATCAGGATGGCCTCATGTGATGTCATTTTCGCTTAATCTTTGCCAAATTAAGCAAAAATGTCATATTCATGCCAGCGCTTTCACTGTCTAATGACTAATCAAACCACTTTTAGCTACTATGTTTTGTTTTGTTTTATTACTATGCCACCACTGTGCTAGACTGGACCAAGCCTGAACCAGGATTAAAACGGGACAAAACTGGGCTCCAACCAGGACCAAACCAGGAACACACCATTAAAAAATACAAAAACTACATCCTGGTCCTTTCCTCCTTTTTGCAGCAGAGAAATATGATGGAGAATGGAGAAATATTAACTGGCATTGCAAAAAAAAACATTATAGTAATGTTGTACCATGAGACTCGATATTCCCTATAGAGTCCAGTAGACTTTTTTCTGCCGTAAATGGGCCGTGCAATGCTGAGCTGCCGTCACACATGTGTGCCACAGCCTAGCCCTCTTCCTCAGGTTTAGTCTGTGGGAGATGAGCGCTACAGCTCTACATCTGAGTCTGACCGCTGTCCAGAGGCACTCTGCCTGGGCACAGGCAGCATACCACCTGCAGGAGTGCAGAGGGTCAGGAGGTTGGTCTGCAGTAATATGTAAAACAATGTGTCCAATTATTTAATAAATGAATGTAAAACTGACATTTTTGGCATATAATATTTTTATTTGTGTGTGTCTGTTCATAGGGAAATATTTGTCATGGTGGGGGCAGGATGGTTGTTTGGGTGAATGCTAGGGGCTGATTTTAACATGTGATGTGTAAAGCACTTTGTGTTTCAACTTTGCATGTAAAGTGCTTAAAAAAGTTTAACTGATTGAATATCTAATTTCTTTGCAGATTAAATTTTATAGCTACTGAATACTGAGTACACCTACTGTGTCAGTGTGAAATTAGCCCTGTATGTTTCACCATGTGACCTGGAGGTGTGTGTGATGGGGCTTCAGGGTGCAGTAGTAGTAAATAGATATGGAGCAGAGCAGATTCTTATGGTCTGCCTCCAGCTGGCCCCTCACAGTTCAGCAGTGCAGCCCACTGGAGTGCTGCTTCTGTCACTCACTCTTGTACACACACACAGATGCACATACAGTATTAACATGTTCTGCACTTTCAGAGAAAGTTAGAATTTCCCATTGAACACTGGGGAAAGTGGGACTTTTTATACAATTACAATGACCTATACTTTACCTCTCTCAGACTCATTCTGCACAATTATGGTTTTTAGACAGTTGTTTTAGTATTTATAACTGAAGATGGATACTACCACTTATATGGTGCAATTGCAAGGTAAGAGCCAGTGTGGAGTGAGGCGGGTGTCCACAGGTAGTTCTCAGGGTGTCCCCGGTGTACCAGTGATATGGGGCCAAATGTGTTTTCAGAGCTGAGCTGTAACCATGCGTGTGGACTTGTTCAGAGACCTGTGAAGGAAATTCATGGCACCTTTTGGCCTCTGTCTGAAGGGTGTCAGAACCCCCATAGGCTTGGCCACACACAATTTTGTTGACCAAAAAATAGTAATAAAAAATAAGAATTCACTTATAATGTTTAGTGAGTTCCCCATTTTCCACCTTTCAGAGATTCATTGAACTGTATGATCACACTTCCTGATACAATTACTATCAAGTAGCAACAGTGTGCATGGATGTATGCGGTTTGTAAACATAAATTCAATTACAAGCCATAATGAGAGTGACGGCGCTGAGCTAGTGCTGCTGCTAACTGGAATAACATGACTAGAAACACTGCACGGTTGTTCAAGAACAAAGTTGATGGGAATTGCCCATCTTAAGTGTTTTCAAATTTCATTTTTGCATGGACTGTATAAAAAACACAGGGCAAATGAGGGAAAGTGCAGCCCTCAAAATTGGAAAAATATAATTAAAACTGAAACTTTTGACAACCCCTGTAATATATTCTTGATAGCTCAGCATGCGTTTGAATAATATGAGGTGCGAACATGAACTGTTTAAAATATTGTATTCAAAATAGACTTATATCCTTCTTCTGCCATACATCATTTAGTTCAGGTCTGTCTCCTGGACAAATTCAAGCATAAAGTGTGTGTTTATTTTTGGAATGGTCTGTGTTAAATCTAATTTGTGCGAGATGGGTGCAGGGAGCCCTAAAGGAGGAAGAGGAGGAATGTGACCTCCAGAGGTCAGTGGTCGTCTCCAGAGTTACGGGAGCCTGCGCCAGGGCCGGGCCAGGGTCAAAGGTCAGTGGGCTCGCTCATGGGCTCTGTCTTGGCGCCCGTCGGCACAGCTCTCAATTTGTAAAGAGGTGGAGGTGACCCCAGAGGGGCCTTCCCCATTTCCCTAGCCAAACACAGGGCTTAAACACTACCAGCCTCCCCTGACTCTCCCCTGATTCTGCTGTCTCTCCTCAGCTCTGCTGTCCCAGAGACTCATGGCTTGTAGCCTTAAATACACTCAGCACCCCATAAGAGGGATTACCCCGAGGCAGGGCCAGAAGAGAGGGAAGCAGGTATGCCCCACCTCCAACTCATTGCTCAGTGAATTTATGGAGGAGAATCAGCCCTGTTTTCACTGGCTCACAATTTGACATATTCTATAAGAAACATACAGCAACTGTAACATGGATGAACATCCTTCAACCCAAAACTCTTTTCTTGTTCTTCTAAACAATGCAGCTTTTTCTTTCACAAATCAGTCTGTCATTCTTTCATAGTAGACAAAAATGTGCTTGATGCGGACACCCCATTATGGTGGTAGTCCCTACGGCTGCTTACGACAGTGCAGTGGGAACGTGAGCAGGGCAGAGCAGAGTGGGGCGTGCAGGTGGCTCTGGAGGTGTTCTAATCCTCCAGGATCCACAGGTCTGTCTTGTCCCAGACATGGGGCCTCTCTTTGGGCCTCTCTTTGGGCCACTGAGAGCTGGCTCTGATTCGGCCCAGCTGGAGGAAACGGGCGATCAGAGTTCAGTTGGTGCAGACAGAAGTAAAGTAAACAGCGTGGTCACTAGGCAGGCCGTTAGCAGGCCTCGGACAGATGAGCAGGGGGCCGACAGACCACACACGTACACACACAGTTAGACCACACAAGGACTGGGGCTCAGGGGCTCTGCACGCATGCACACGCCCCATCGGCAGAGCTCCCCTGTGGGTGAAGGCACGCTGCAGGTCAGGGCGGAGCACAGGGCAGAGGAGCAGGCTGGCACTGCCTCGTGTCAGCAGTGCACTAGAGTACCTCTGCTTCAGTGTGAGAGAGAGTTCTGACCCAGGATCTGAGGACTAACCCCGCGTGTTACTACAGAGCCGAGCTGTACCAGAGTAAACACAAACAGGAAGAGATTTATAAGCACGCTGCTGCACTGCCAAATCCGTAAGTGCAGTTTGAAAACTATGTCAGCCTCTAAATCTGCACCACAAACTTCTAGGAAAAGTCTACGCATTTGCACAGATAACCTTATGATTCACACGAGGTATTTTCTATGAAATCTCCCTCTGAAAAGACTGTTGCTTAACTGTGTATTGTGTTAATTTCATAGCAGAAATAATGACAAGCTTTACTGGAAAACTGTACTCAGAATATATGATAACTGTATTTACTTATTAGACTATGAAATCTTTTACTACAGTTTAGAAAAACTTACCTTTAAAAAAACAAATCTCTATCTTTAGATACTTAGATACTTTTGGAAACATTATAGACATTGCGTTCATTCACTGAATTCATTCCTCAATTGATTTTTTTCATTATTTATGGTTATTATGATTTTCCAAACTCAGATATAATCTGGCACAACACTTCATGATTTGAGTAGTTCTTTTCTATTTAAAGTTTGTTTTTATTTATTATTATTATTATTATTATTATTATTATTATTATTATTATTATTATTATTATTATTATTATTATCATTATTATTATTATTAACACTCAAAAGTTAAACAAAAATAAATACACTGATTTCTCTGCCATGTTGTTCTTCAGGGTGAACTTCCCCATGAGTCCTGCTTTACCTGGACAGTGTCAGGACTCATGGGAGAGGCCTTCAGTGCCTCTGTGCTGTGTGTGTTAGAGCCAGTCATGTTCAATCACAACTACTTTGCTGCCTGTAACTCAGCATTTACTTTACAGCAGTGAAAAATGAAGCATTGTCCTAAAAGGAATTATTCACTTAACACAAAAAAGTTAAAATGTAAGGTTACTCGGCAGAAGGGAAAGTATACACTGCACAATAATCTCATTAAGAAAATAGAATACAATGATGTACACTTACTCATCCAAAACCCAAAGTCTGTGTTTTTAGTCAAAAGGACTTGAGCTTGCCTCCAAGAGCATGTTGTACAGTTGTCAGTTGATCAGATGGAGTACGGGGTGTGCTTGCACTCACACCCTGCCTCCCTCTGTTTCCACTGCTTATCTCTGCATTTAAAACTGCATTTATGATAACAGATGACAGGCAGCTCCTCATCTGGCATCTATCTCATGTGGTACATTCTCCCGCAACAGCCCAACGTACCCTGATAAATTACGGATGCAGGGTGGTCAAATCAACATCAGAGTTGTTTCTTTGTCTGTGAGGAGTTTGTTGGGAAATACAACAGAGATTTGATCAGATGTCTTGGCATTGATTTAGAGGTTGGAGATATAACAAAAAGTATCTCAATTGTTGTTTTGGAGAAGAATTGATTAAAATGAAATAGTCAGAAAGATCTATTGTAATCTTCAATACAAAAGTGGTATTTCTGAATTGTTATGGCAAATTTTATAGTCCATTTACATTTCCTGAATAATTGAACCTTTTACAGGCACACTTACAATCCTGATGCACTGGTAAAGTATAGTTTATTGTTACTGAGCTAATACAAAAAATCAACATATTCATTTTTGTTAATATCTCCCATATTGATGTGTGAGTGCATTGTATGTGAGGGCATTGTTTAGACTTGGGGCTTTCTGTGAGTGAAAGGAAGAAGTCGTTCACGAACCCTGCAGGAGAGGCTGACGTGAGTTATTTTTTGGGCTTGAGTTGAGGTGACAGAGTGAAGCTGGGGTCAGGCCCGACAAGGACGTGTGTACGGTTCAGCGTCTGGACAGGAGGCCGGGGTCAGGGGCTAAGAAGCTGCTATGATTTGGGGTCAGCACAGGATCAGTTTCAGGGAGCCAGGTTGATGACGCCAATGTGACATGGGTAAAGCTGAGGTTAGACTGGGGTCCACTGATCACAGTCATTTAAAGTGAAGCTGGACACTGGTATATTCAGACTGATCGACAGTGAAGGTGAGGTGAAGTAGGCTACCAGGTAGATTGAACAATAACTGAGCCTGTTTTTTTCTGTCTACCACTGTCTACTCTGAGCTCTAAGCTCCATACACACATTTGGGTTTCACATAAACTAAGCTGTACAAAATGTTGGCATTTGGCAAAGGAAAAAAGAGAGATTACTTAAACTACTTTATTAGTGGGTAACACTTTATAATAACTACACTATTTGCAGCCTTAGTAAAGCACGAAGAAAAATTTAAAGCTGGGGTACCTGATTTTCAAACGATATGAAACTTGTTCCTAGGTCTCACAAGCACTTTGGCACCCTGTTAGTATTCACATGCATGCATCATGATGATTTTTTGGCCACTAGCACAGCTTTAGAACAGCTTTTTCAGATGGAAAAGAGAAGCGGATGGCACAGCCAGTGAGCTATCATCCCAAAGGCATCACATAGTGACTCACATGGCTCTTTTTATGGCTTTCTATATTTGCATCTGTGAAATAGGGGTGGCAGATTTTACAAATTTATGAGAATAAAATTTGGGCACTTCAGCTTTAATTCATAATGAACAAATAGTTTATCAAGAATGATTCAGGCTTAGTAACAACTTAATTAATGCCTTAACCCTAACTCCCAAACCCTTAATTAAGTAGTTAATAAGCCAAAATCATCCTTAATAAACTATTTGTTCATTATTTCTTGCTTTCATTTCTTCTTGCTTTATTAAGGCTACTTAAAGCGTCGTTATTATAAAGTGATATTGATAACTGCAATGTTTAAATGGGTAATTTGGGGTGTGGGTTAGACCTGGTTTGGTCCTGTTCTAGACTTGGTTTAGTCCTGGTCTAGTCCAGTATTAGTTCTGAAATTAATCCCAGTTTAGTCCCAGTTTTGATGTGGTCTATGTGTAAGTGTGAACACTTTATATTTTTTTGTACACTCATCATTTTTGCTAGTCGGCACCTGTGAGTGAGACTAGAAAGGCTTTGGGCTGCTTGTCGGAGGGGACAGCAGAACTGTGCTTTGTTTGGAGCCTTAATGAGACTTGCACGTAGACTACTTCCTTTTAACCCCTGTCAGGTTTGTTGCCCTTGTTCCAGGATTCCTCCTCGGAAAAGGAGGGCTAGCTGTGGAGCAGTGGGCTGCAACAGGAAAGTACACCAGTCTGACTCACATGAACAATTTTAGGCATAGGTGATCATAAAAAAACCTGATAACTTGATAATCCTCATAACAATATAATATAGGACATAGGAAGATAATATGTTTGCAGTGAACCAGATACAAGTGCAAAGAAATGTTATTGTTCTACCATTCTTATGGAGGAAGAGAAAGGCCAAGTGATCTCTTCTGCCAGTGTAATAGACACACATAGATGTGTGTGCACTGTGCATGCTTGTTTAGATTCATGTGCTGTAAACAGTAAAAACAGAAAAGTGCACATCAGCCATGCTTTTCATTTTGTCCCATTCCTGATTATACTTGATATTTCACTTTTATTCTTAATAACCTATTTGTAAATCTCCACCTAAACTATTATTTTAGTTTCTTAAAACATAATTTATTGTATTCATAAATGAAATAGGCCTATATCATTTTGACTCAGGTTATAAGACTTTATACTATAAGAGTATGTTCAAATAGATGTACTGCCATTCGGGTGTCTATTTTAAGATGTGCCGTTTACAATAGAGAAGCGGTCTACTTTCAGACTGTCAAATGGAGCGTCCCGTCTCCACTGGTCCCCAGATGTCAGTACTGTTATTACTGCTGTCTCTGGTCCAGCACAGCGCCGCATCACGCCTTCAGACCCACGCTATACGCACAAAGCTGTGAAGGGCGCACCCACCTCTACACACCAAGGTCAGAGGCTAATCATGTTTTTATTTTAGTGTTATGACAATATCACATTTTTATTTATTATTTAGTAAAGCTGATGTAACGATTTGCGTGGCCTATTTATCCAATGATTGATTACACTACAGGCCTACACACATTATCTAAAATCAGTCACAAACCAGTACCATCAAATTGAAAATGGTTCCTGGATGGGAGTTGAAACATCTTAAGGTAAAAAAAACAGTGCCCAGATGACCTCTGAAACCTTTTCTACCTTTGACCACTCCTGGATGAATGAGGGTCTCATTATTTAAAACTCAGACTCAGACTTTGTTTATTCATGGTCTAGTTGTAAAAGACAGACAGTAGATTTATTTGATATTATATATTACAGTGCGCACTTGCACATATAAGTCATTGTTGATTTTCTAAAAATTGCCTCTAGATGGCGTAAACTAGCCTTCAGGGTCCACTGACTGCAAGTAGAGGGCTGAATAGTGTTTTTGAATTTCCTTTTGAATAATTAGAATGTGTTTTGCTTACCTAATTAATTGGAGTTGTTATTTTATATATTTTTTCAAATTATGTCAGCTAATTTTGTTGATACAAATCTCAATATTAACAAATGATAGCATAAACAATTTAGAGATTTACAAGTTCTTCCAGTCTTGTAAAACTTATTACATCTTTGATAATCATAAAATAATTTAAAATGTGTTTTGAGGTGACATTTCATAGATTATTTCACAGTTTAATTAAGTGCTTGTCCCTTACACAAACACATGCTGACTGGATCATCTCTGTGGCGCGACTGCTGCTCCTCCACATATTTTCACATATCGCTAAATGGTCATAATTGATGCATTTGTCTGTCAGCTGGCACCACATGATTGGTCTAAAACAGTCCTGGCAGGAGACTGCACAGAGGAGGGGTATGTCTCCCTGGCCTCTTATATCTAATGATTTGGGGTCTGGGAGTCCCAGGTCCCACCGCTGTGTGGTCCTCAACAGACAGACTCCCCTTTGGCAGATGCTCACCTATGGGAAAGGCACATACTACTATTAATCTGCAGAATGGCAACATCACTCACAAAATATTTTACAAGAATAACTGTAAAAAAAAATATGGGACACACTGTTCATAAAAAGTGCATTGTTTAAATAGAATTATAGATGTAAAGACACAAGCAACTTTTTCATAAATAAAACTGCTACTTAAGCCTGCTGGTGGTGGTCTATTGGCTGCAATAAAGACATTTCCTTCTATCTTGATTTTCTTACTGGCTGAAAATATGTTTCAGACCCTATGTAAGAGCATAGGGTCTGATATAATATTTAAGGCCATGTGCTTGTGGTCTGGGTGAACAGTAACCAGAGCGCCCCTGGAGTGTGGGCTGGGGTCACTCGGGATGGGGCTTTGCTCTGACCCATCGCAGAGCAGTCGACCGGGAGGTCTTATCTCATTCACTGTCGGGAACTATGTAGAGTATTGATTATGCAGCAATTACATAATTTATCCTACTGTTGTGTTATGTTAATCGTAGTTTTGTGTTGAATATGATCTGGCTAGACACAGCTCGTATAGTATTCTGATCAATAAGATATTGTTATCATAATAATTGCTTCCATTTGTATTTTACCTTATTCAGACATTTACGAATTTGGTGTTTACTTTAAAATTAGATTAGACCATTCTAATGTTACACCATGGCAAACCGTGTTTTTCTCTTTAAAATACATTTGCAGGGAAATGTTCATGTTATTGACTTTAA
>KN472082.1:23682-35129 GCA_000787095.1 Periophthalmodon schlosseri | reverse complement strand
ACTATGGTTTTGTGCTGAGGATCACATACTATTGTCTAAAGATTATTATTATTTTTTTTATTTTATTGTCATTGTGGTATCAAAATTGGTATGGAGCATTGTGCATTTTGCTTAGTATTAAAATCTAAATCTATTTTGTAAAAGCAACTGAGACTGCTGTGTGCTGTCTGCATCTAATTATAAACCATCTTCATCGTCCATGAACCAGGAAATAGCTGTTAGCATGATAGTTGTTATTAGCATTACTGTGACGGCAAAACTTCACTCTGGCCTGGGAAAGTGAGGAATACATCTTCTACTTGATGGTGCACTGTGTAACTTTTCTGGTAGACAGTATGCAACCTACTTGTCTCCACGGAGATATGATCTGTTTGCATGCCATAGTAGAGCATTACAAAGCGCTTTACATCAAGGAACCACTCACCCGTTCACACACACATTCATACACCAGTGTACACAGACACTGGCGCTGAGGTTGGGGGTGGGGGGTTATGTGTCTTGCCCAAAAAAAACAATGACAGCATTCATCTATGGGAGCAGGAATCACACCGCCAACCTGTGGGTCAGTGGATCAGACCTGTCAACCAATGATGTTCATGTCAAGAGCAGGATTCAAACCGCCAACCTTTGGATCAAACAAACACCGAGCTACCGGCGCCACTCATCTGACCTGTAACTTGACCTGTAAACCGGTGCTTGTCTCTTTAGCTTAATGCCATACTGTGGAAAACTCCAGCAAAGCAATAACATCTCCATGGAGACAAGCAGGTTTCCTTTAAGTACAATTTCAGCTCCTCTACCCTTAAGTACATTGGTAAACAAAGCATTGGGACGAGATGCAAAGTTTACTCTGAAATAATGAGGCCGCTTACAACTATACCCAATCCCATTACGCTGGGTCCAATTTACACCTTTGTGCGATTTCAAGAGCGAACATGAAATCATCTCACGAGCAGAACACGGTTTATCTCCTACATAAACACCCTTCACTCCAGGGACCAATTCTGTTTCCCTCCTCCTCATGTGCGCTACAGCAGCCAACCACACCAGCAGCAGACCTCTAGAATGCAAAGCGTGAATCCTTATCTAAGTTCCAGATAAAGCCTCGGTCACGTGACTCAACTCGTAATGGACCTGATGCAAATCGTGTCATTAACGTTCTCGGCTTCAGTTTGCATCAAAGCTTCAGTCATTTTAGGTGAAGTGTAATTGGTTGAGAAAAGGGACAAAAAAGTGCTCCACTGTTGCATGTCCTATCATCATTTATCAAACAGGCCCGTGGTCTTACATATTCATGGAGCCAGGCGAGCTTGTGCATTGTAAATACTCAATTATGCTCCGAGGAGATGGGATGTCAAACGGAAGCATGTGAAGCCATAGCAAAAGAAGCTAACATGCAATTTGAAAGAGGCCCTGTGTTTCTGAACTAGCTTAAATGTAGCGCATGTTTGGGTTTGGGTGTAACAAATCTTAAAATGGCTTCTTTGGTAAATGCAAGCAGATGGAAAAACAAATTATAACACTGTTTTTGTTTCAAGGCTAAAATAAAAAGTGAATATGAATTTTCTCATCAGTTTGGAGGATTTCATTCAGCCAAACCATCTTAAAGAGGACATGTTGTGCTTGTGTCTGCTCTACAGTTATAATCTATGACAACCGTGGATCATTATGTTATAATTAGTTATAATTTGCTATCATTTTAAATCGCAATATTCATCTAAAGCGCCTTAATAAAAGACTTACGTGTTAGAAAACTGGGCGTCCAATGGGAGCTGACGTCGCCGTAAACGTCATCACAACAAAAAGCCGTGGAGCTGTCGGCCCCTCCTATGGATAGCTGCACATCACACTAGCGAGTTTTTTTCAGCTGTACCAAAATAACTATGCGATGCTATAGAATCCTACGCGTATCACCGATTAAGAAAATAAAATTGGAGAACTAAGTAGAGAGCGGTGGGCGTGTGCCGGTGGCGGTAAAAACGGGGGGCTAATCGGCAATATGACGACTAGAAAATAAGTAATTGAAGCACAAATCACTCCAAAAACAATTTTGAGAGGGTAAATGAAAAGGGGAAACAACTATAACATGGTTACAAGCTCTGAAAAGTTGATTTTGGATAATAGGTCTGCTGTAAGAATGTTTGGTGTTGTTTGATGCAGGAGGCTAAGCAGGGTTGGTCATGCTTAGTACTTGGACGGGAGACCTACCAGGTGACACAGTGGGGTAGCAATGTCTCTAATGCAAACTGTTGTGTCCTTAGGCAAGACACTTCACCCCCCATACACAGAAACATGTCACACGTCATTTTTCAATAGAAGTTTGTAAATGTTAATGTGAAATGTCACTATGAAGAGCTGCGGCTTCTTGGTTCTGCCATTTTAAACAGGAAGTCATTGCGACAGTTTGTATTCTTAACCCGTTTGAAATAATTATTGTGATTAAGAATGCACAAAATGTAAAATAACTATCCTGATATCTTATGGTTTAATATGCACTTTAATAATCTGGTGATAAACATTTATACTCACACCTGCTCCTTTTTTTAATGTTTTACATGGACCTATACAGTTATTTGTTTTGTTTTTTTTTTGTTTGTATTGTAACAGGGAGCTCATGAAAAAGTGAAAAAATGAAAGAGTCTAGCAGGCTACTCTCATTGGGCTCTCCCTGTAGAAATAAAGTTAAATTAAATGAAAATGATACACCCGAAAAAGCAAGATTTAGATCTTAAATTCCATAAACTGTGTGCCCTGATATGAGGTAAACATGTTCACATCAGATATAACTTTTACGGTTAACAATTGTAATATTAATTTATTCTTTATTACAAAAACATTGGACAGGATGACCCATTTATTTTGTGTTTTGCTTCTCAAGACGATTATCCAATCAGAAAGCAGAATGAGCCTCGCATGAGTCTGTCGTTTGGGTTGCCAGTTTCAACGCTGAAATCCGATTGCGTTAAACCTAAAAGAACTCTCTCTGGCTGTGTCTGAATGTCCAGACTATTCCATACTTGGGGCACTATTTAAGGGTCACACCATTTTCAGTGCTGTCTGAATGGCCAGTTGGTGAAAAAGTAGTGCACTCAAAATTTTCCACAATGCACCTTGAAAAGTAGTGGGCATCAGTGGACACTAGACTGGTCAATATAGACAACAATGCATTGCGAGAGTCGGAAAACAACAGCGGAGACTGGTCAATATAGACAACAATGCATTGCGAGAGTCGGAAAAACAACAGCGGACAGAGACGGGTCTTTAACTGGACACAACACGACTGAATGAAGCAGATAGAAGCGTTGGTTTATCACGGTGTTGATCCTGATTATGAATAAAACACTATTAAATAAACCGTTGCTGTATAAAGTTGCAGCGTTAGCCACTTACCTTCGCTTGAGCTGTTAAAAGAGCGATAATTTCTTCCAATTCAAGAAAAATCTAGTCTGTTTACGTGAGATCCAGGTTATTATTAGTTCATAAATACTGCGTCAGTCCAATTTGATCATTATTCATGACAGAAATCAAGTTTTATCATTGTTTAGCAGACTTCTTTTCCCCCAAACGCCAGAATCACATGAACCGAGTAGTGCACTAAAGAGTCTGCTAAAGAGAGCAGGGCTGTGTAGTGAATGAGTGGTTTAGGGGTTAGGGAGGACATCTGGACACAGCCTCTGACCTGAATGGTCCTTACCTAAACCCCAGCACCTGCAGCCAATCATGAGTCAGTGCTAGTGCAGCCTCTGCAGCTCAGTGAGTGAATTCTGAAGCTTCTGAGCTTTCACATGAGGCCTGTCCATATACTGAGAATGAGAAGAACTTGTGTGTGTCTCCATCTGCAGGTTAAGGCTCTGGTCACACACGTTCAGTTGTGATTGTAGTCCCTTTATTAAGAGCAAAGGCTACATTAACTCCCACAGCGGGTACTTCTAAATAGAGTGGGATTTTGCTGAACCACAGAAGAACACATCTCCATAGACAGCTCTATAGCAGGCATCACCTCAGGCCTCTATATTTACCCCCACTATTTACACTCCTCCCTCAGCTGTCTGCCTATTTTAAACACGGCTCCCACAACACAGGCCAGTCTGTTATAGCTGTGCAAACTGACAGAAGAGCTGATGCAGGGCTAGTTTACTCCACTGAGGGAAGAGAAGAGAGGGAGGGAGGAGGGGAGCAGAGGAGAGATGGGGAGGGAGGAGGAGAATGGGAGAAGAGGGGAGGAGAGAAAGAGAGGAGGGGGAGGGAGGAGGGGAGCAGAGGAGAGATGAGGAGGGGATGAGGAGGAGAGGAAGAGAGAGGGAGGAGGAGAGGAAGCGAGAGGAGGGGAAGAGAGAGGGAGGGAGGAGAGAAGCAGAGGAGAGAGGAGGAGGGAGGAGAAGGAGAGAGGAGGGGAAGAGCAGGAGAGAAAGAGAGAGGAGGGGGAGAGAGAGGGAGGAAGGAGGGGAGCAAAGGAGAGATGAGGAGGGAGGAGAGAGAAGGAGGGAGGAGGGGAGCAAAGGAGAGATGGGGAGGAGGAGGGGAAAAGAGCAGGAGGGAGGAGAGAAGGAGAGATGGGGAGGGAGGAGGGGAGCAGAGGAGAGATGAGGAAGGGAAGGAGAGGAGGGGGGAGGAGAGGGAGGAGGGGAGCAGAGGAGAGATGAGGAGGAGAAGGAGAGAGGAGGAAAAGAGCAGGAGGGAGGAGAGAGAGAGAGAGAGGGAGGGAGGAGAGGAGCAGAGGAGAGATGAGGAGGAGAAGGAGAGAGGAGGGGAGAAGAGGAGAGATGAGGAGGGAGGAGAGAGAGGGAGGGAGGAGAGGAGCAGAGGAGAGAAAGGCAGGAGGATAAGGAGAGAGGAGGGGATATGATAAGACAGGAGGAGAGAAAGAGGAGGAGGAGAGGAAGAGAGAAAAGGGAGAGATGGAACAGAGGGAGAAATGAGAATGGAGAGAAGATGAGGGAGAGAAAAGATGGGAGGAGGGGGGAGGAGGAGAACAGAGAGAAGAGGAGAGAGGAGGGAGGAGAGAGAGGAGAGAGCGATAGGAAGGTGGGAGGAGAGAGGTGGAGGACACCAGAGAGGAGGAAAGAAGGAGAGAGGAGGGAGAGAGGAGAAGGAGGGAGAGAGGACGAGAGAGAGTTGAAGAGGGAGGACGGACAGACAAGAAGGGAGGAGGAGAGAAGGAGGAGAAAGGGAAGGAGGGAGAAAGAGGAAAAGACAGAGAAGGAGTGCGAGATGGTGGAGAGTAGAGGAGAAAGGAGGAGGAAGGAGAGGGCAGAGGAGTAGAAAGGAAGGAGAGAAAGAAGAGGGGGAGAGGAGGAGCGATGACGGAGAAAGGGGAGAGGAGAAGAGGGAGGGAGGTGGGAGAGAAGAGAAGGGAGGAGGAGGGACAGAGAGGAGGAGAGAGACAGGAGGAAAGAGTTAAAAGGAGAAAGGGAGGAAGAAAAAGAGATAGAGAGGAAACTGAACTGTTACAAAGGTAAAAGTGTGATTTGTTCAACCAAGAAACAGTTCAGAACAATACCCCCCCCCACTGAGTCAGACTTGGAAACATGATGCATTACTGGATCAAAACTAAAAACTCATTTGAGCAAGTATCGATACTAAAAAAGTCACTTTCATAGACAGAAATGAACCTTTCCTGAATATCTTTAGAATGATCCTGAGCTGTATCTTTCACAAGTATAAGACACATAGACTAGTACACGCCCATGGACCACTATGGAACCTACTGGACGACTGAGGGATTACACAGATATAAGGCCACCACAGACTCTATAAAGAAGTGGACTAAGTGAGTGTGACATCACCCATGGAGCTCATCGAGGCCAGAGCAGTTATAGGGGTCAATTTGAAGCTGAGTTTCATATTTGGAGTTCCGACCGCAAGTATCATAGCAACCAAAGAGCCAATCCAAAGCGAGGCTGTTGAAGGTAATGCCGCTTCCCACTGGTTTAGCAAGGAGCGGGATCTTTGCAACGCTGTCAATCAAACCTGTTGCTAACACTAGCAGGAGTGACCTCGTGGAAAGAAGGTGCCTTATTGATCTGTTACTAATGTTCATATCTTGATTTATGGACAAAAGAGCGAAATAAAAACACCAGGATCAGTAATACGAACGTTTTAAGACCAAAATGACGAGCCTGACAGCAGCAGTTACAGAGAGAGGGGTGACAGTTTTTCAATAGAAAGTGAATTGGAGTTGATGGAGCTGGAAGCGCGCCCATGCGGTGGCTAGCAGGTTAGCTATGACCATTTATGTATACAGTCTACGGGGATTACACAGATGCAAAGGAAATATAAAAGAAAGTACTACAATTTAGTGCTGAAAATGTCATTCTATTGTAGTACTACTATATTTTAAAATAGACCATCTCGACAGTCTCTTTTTCACTCTTCTCTCTGTTCGAGCAGAAGATGGGGGTTGAATTGTGCCTCTCCGTCCCTGAGGCCAGACGGTGACACGGGCAGCCTCCTATGGGACCCCTGTCAGCCGTGCACCAGAACACCCCAGACACCAAAAAACATGTAAGTGCCCTCAACCATTACCCACAAACCCCTGAGGCATGAATCCAAACCTTTTTATATCAATACAGGCGCAGTTTGCTTGTTTCAACCTGCTTTCTCAGTTAACCTTAACCTGTTCAGGCACCTTGTCAAAAACTATAGGCGGTTTAAGGTAGAAATGTTTATGATGCAAGCATAGTAAAGTACAGGACGAGGTTAGCACTAGCAAGGGAGCAACCTTAAGGGAATCTTAGCAGCTGTGTTTTGAATCAAATATGTTAAAATATAAATAAATGAACGCTTTACAACTAAGAGTATGACCTTTTAGAGGGTTATGGTAAGCGCAAAGTGTAGCAGAGTATACTGACACGTCCCAGAGGGTTCTCAAGCCTAAATACCAAAGCACAAACTATAGTTAGCTCAAGCTGACAAGTCACTTAATGAAGGAGAATTACATTAGCAGATCCTATGTCCCATTATAATGTGGCCTTGCTTAACCCACAGTTATCCAGGCCATAGAGCTGAGCTCCATAAATAAATGCATGTGAGGAGGAAACATGTGAAATAGGGTTTTATATATAGACGCGTAGAAGCTGGGAGAAGTATAGTGTGTTTCTATTAAACATGAAGGTACATTTAGCATGAAGACGCCTTAGACAGCAAAGGTGAAAGGTCATAGTTAAATGGCACTTAAAGGTATAGTATGTAACTTTCAGGAAGTGGCACGTCACTCGCATGATTCCAGGAAAGTAGAAAGTTAATTCAAGTCAATTCAATGTTATTTATGTAGCACATATAAAATACAGCGTGAGGTGGCCAAAGTGCTTCACACAAAAGTCAACACAAAAAACAGATACAAAAAATACAACACATAGACAAAGAATAATGAAACAATAAAACACCATCACACATGTTTAACACACAAACAATGCATATTTAGGCTAAGTTCTTCTCTCATACTGAATCACTCTGTGGTGATACAGGAAGTGCTCCACTGTGTTTTTAAACTCCCTACACTTTCACTACAATCATTTGGATGATTTCAGATCTTGCATTGCCAATATCTACTGAACTAAAGTTAAAAGGTAGGTGCTAACTTGAAAACTACCGCTTCATGACATCATAAGGTGGAACAGAGCATTTTAAGCTTTAGAAATGTAGACAGACTAATAATAAAGTGTTACTCAAACATGTGTAAATGACACAAAACACAACTCCAGGTATGTTTTTGAGGAGGAAAGAACATTATAACATGACTTAAAGCTAATACGAGTACATTTTGCATAATATAGGACTTTTAAAGTTTAAAATTAAAACGATACTTTGGAACACTCTCCATGGAGAAGTTTATTTTCTCCTCTAGGCCAAATAAGAGTCAGGAGTAAGGACACATATTTTTATACATTTTCAGTGCAAAAAAACACCAAAAAAAACTAGAAAAAAAGTTTTTATTTAAGTCTGTCTTTGGACTAAAAAGTTACATACTGTGGCTTTAATGGGAACCTATGACTATATGTTGATTCATTCATGTTTAAATAATCCTGTAGTGTCCTTTTCAACTCCCCACATGTCAAATATTAAATATTTCAACATCAGTAATCTGCTGTATGAAGAGTTCTGCAGTTTTGAACAGAAAGGTCCTGTTTCTATTATGAAGCTGTTTTAGGTCATTATTGCACTTTATAATGAACAAAATGAATAATGATCTGCGTATGTTATGTTATAGTTTACTTTGGTAAGTTATCTAAAGGAAGTAGCCCATGTGTATTGCCACAAATACATGTCCAAACCGCACTTTCTTTGTGGTGGCACTTCCAGTTGAGCGGGAATCCCATTCATTTCAATGGAGAATTTGAGAAACGTTTTAACGCTAAAATCTGATATAAAGTAGGTTGATTTGTGTAAAATGTTCAATGTTCATGTGACCAACAAGTCAGCAATGAGCCGATTCTCTGGAGGCTTTAAAACGGCTCTGTAGTCCCTATAGAACTTATTTACGGTACTGTCAAGATTGGCAGCCCCATGCAAAACAATACAACCCCAATGACGATGGCAGCGCCCACGGTTAGTTTCAGTGTAGTGAGCTCCTCCCTTCAGACAGATAAAAGGCAGTGTCCAGCAGTAATCTGACCAGAACTGAAGAAGAGGCTTGGATGAGCAGCCAAACGACTTCACTCTAAAACTTTTGTCCAGTTACAGAATTTAATTTTTCTTTTGCTATAAATCTTGATCAGCAGCATAATAAGCAACATAAGTAAATACTAACGCTAACCCCATACAATGATTATTTCATTTTTGTTTAGTTCCCTCGTATTCTAAAAGTTATTGGGAACTAATTAAACTTGTTTGCGTCATCAATACAAAATGAGGACTGCTTGAGAATGACAACTCAGGTCAGCCTCAGAAATACACTGTGTTCATGTGTTTTTCTTGTTTTTTCTTGTTCCTCTCGCGTTCATTAAGTAGTTTATTGACTCATAAGGTAAATCAGTTTCAAATGAGACAAGCCGTACACACATATTTCACGGTGTATGTGTCATTTATTCTTGGCACAAACAGCGGAGCCAGATGTCGGTAATTTAAAAGCACTAGATATCAGTTGTGAACATTAAGTACATTTGGATTTAGTTTAGCATAAAACAAGACTACATCGATGCGCAGTGACAGAAACTCTCAGATAGATCACACAGTGAGGTGGATGCAGCGAGGAATGCCATAGTTTAAATATGAGCTGGAGACAGATCAGAATTCTATGGTGGAATTCACTGTTTAACTGTCAGACTGCAGATGTGTTGACCTGATTTATGGTTAATATCTCTGTAATTACTGGACCTATGCTCATGAAACTAAAACTTGTGCATAATTATTCTCTGTCAGCAGTGGTGAATGCTACTTAAGTAAAAGTACAGATGAAAAACATGAAAAAAATCTTCTTAAGTAAGTAGTTAAGTATTTAAGTACCCATTTAAACATGTACTTTAAGAGTAAAAAGTAAAAGTATTTCACCCAGAGTTTGATAAAGTGTTGTTCATCTGTGTGTTAAATGTAGTGATATTGATTAAAAATGATACAGATTTTGGTCACGGTAACATTACGAATCCATTTCTTTATTTTTGTTTGCTCAAAGCTGAAGATTGAACTCAAAAACTTCCTAGTCAGGATGTTACCATGAAATATAACAAATAACCCCTCAAATCGTATGAAAAGTACTTTTACTTTCAGTCCAGTTAAAAAATGTATTGGAGTAGAAAGTACAGATACCTGCTCTCAAATGTAGTGAAGTAAAAGTAAAAAGTATCCACTGTAAAATCAACTTAAGTAAAGTACAGATACCTCAAATTCTACTTAAATACAGTACTTTACTACTTTTACTTCGTTACCTTTCACTACCGTCATCATAAATAAACAAAAGTGAAATTCATTTTTCACAGTAGCTTCAGAAAGTGCCGTCGCTATTTAACCTAAAAGCTGTGATTGCTAGCTGTCAACTGAAAGGACTTTAACCGTACAATTTATATGACAAGTTTGTGGAGCCAGTCCCAAACAGATAATGATAAGGTTAAACATCTGTGGATACGTTTGGATATGTCTCTAAAAACAGTATCTGTCCAGTCACTAAGGAATGGGCCAAATAGGAATGCACTTTTGCTTTTAACTGTTGTTTGATCTACCTCCATTTTCACCACCCACTGCTCCCTACTTCTCCAATTTTATTTTTTTAATCGGTGGGATTCCGCAGTATTGCGTGGCCATTTTTGATCCAATGAAAAATGATCAGTTGCTCGCTAGCGTGATCAGCAGCTACGGGATGACATTTATGGCGTTGTATCGTAAAGGGGCAGACCGAAATAGGCTTATTTCTTTTATTATGTCATTAGATTGTCAGTAATCTGTGATCAGAACTGAAGAAGCCACTTGAATGAGCGTCAAAATGTCTTCACCGTAGACTTTTTAAAGAAGTGGACTAAGTGAGTGTGACGTCACCCATACCGTTCGGGTCCAGTCAAATGAAGCTCATCGAGGCTAGAGCAGTTATAGGGGTCAATTTGTCTGTTGTTAATGTTCATATCTTGATTTACAGGCACAGTAGCGAAATAAAAATACCAGGATTTTATACAGTGGGTTAATAAGAAAATTTTAAGGCCAAAATGACGAGCCTGGCAGCAGCAGTTACACAGAGACGGGCGACAGTTTTTCAATAGAAAGTAAATTGGAGCCAGAGTCGATGGAGCCGGAATCGCTTCATCGACTCACTTCCTATTTGGAACGCGGCGGCTAGCAAGTTAGCTACGTCCATTTATATATACAGCCTATGGTCTTCACTCCAAAACATTTGACAGATCTGTCCAGTTGACAGATTTGAATTTTCTTTTGGTAATATTTTAGATCAATATATGTCCAAAATATAAAATAATAATCCACAAGTGTTTTGTTTGTATTTGTTTTTTGTTTTAATTATATAGCAAACAAAAGAACAACATGCCTTCGTTAAACAAAATCAATTCAATAATTCCATCCAAGACAGCAACAAAAAGAAACATAAAACGTCCTCCCAGTTTAAATCCAGTGTAATCTTCAGAAACATGCTGCCGCCTGACTCAGCTCACGACACGATCAGTCAGACCACACTGGCTCTGTGTGTGTGCGTGTGTGTGTGCGTGTACTTGTGTGTGTTTGAGGCTCAGGGCTCTCACGACTATCACCAGGACTGTGCTCTCTGCCTTCATCTTGCTGCCTTTGTTCCACTGTGATTCAGAAGAGCCTTGGAAGTCGGAGCTGCTCTTAAACGCCTCCTTAGCTGATATTCGCTCTGCTATGTGAACAACAACACAATATTTCAGTCCTATTTGTTGGAAAAACACGTGAAAAACTGTTCAGTGTAATTTATGACTGGTGGATTCAGATGAACAGACCTGTACCTGATTCTTTCCCATGTAGTTGAGCAAAAATGCATGTATAAACCG
>KN472082.1:0-23589 GCA_000787095.1 Periophthalmodon schlosseri | reverse complement strand
CTGTCTGCATCTAATGATAAAGGGTTTTTATCATCCACAAATCAGGAAGTGTGGTTAGCATGCTAGTTGTTGTTAGGCAAGACAAGTTTATTTGTATAGCACAATTCGCACACAAAGTGATTCAAAGTGCTTTACAGAATAAGAAAGACATTAAAATCACAATACAACAAATGAAAACATAAATAACCATCATAAAATTAACGTTACAGTGAGAGCAAAACTCCGCTCCGGTCTCTGTAAATTGTGACAAGCACTTATAAACTCATCATGGTGAATAATTAGGATGCTCTGAATGCATAAGGTGAGTAAGGAATAACTTTGGACCACTGCAAACCATTTCAAAAGAAGTAGTTGTTTTTTTTTAATGAACTCTAGATATATAATTTTATTACCATACCAAAAAAAACCAAAACACTTCTCCCAAATACCGTAAACTTGGGGTCAAATGTCTCCTTGTACTCTCAAATCCAACAGGACTCTTATGCAGCCAGCTTCTTACTGGTAAAACAAGAAACAGGTCCTGTCTGAGAAACAACAAAGCACATGGAGTTGTGTTATTTCAGATGTGAGACTCTGATTTGTTCTGATCCCTCTGAGACTGCTATTTACAGACTTCAAACACACAACATGTCCCTCGGGATTACCCCACTTAGACCCCCATCCACACTTCTATGTTACACACAACACAACAGTGAACTGGACTAAATAGGGTCTAACTGGGATGTGTTTTGTTGCTTCACATTATACCAATATTAAAGGGTCTATATTACGCTATTTTCTGATCTATGTTATGATGTTTCCTCATCACAAACAGACCTGGAGTGGTGTTTTATTTCATTTACACACGTTTAACACACAAACCCTGAATATTTAGGCTGAATTCTTCTCTCAAACAGAAAATGCTCATTTCCACCTTGTGATGTCATGTGGTAATACAGGAAGTGCTCCACTGTGTTTTTAAAAAGTACCACTACATGACATCACAAGGTGGAACAGACTATTTTGAGTTTTGGAGATGTAGACAGACTAATAATGACGAGTTATTCAAACATGTTTGAATGAAACAGAACACAACTCCAGGTATGTTTTTATAACCCGCCTCGTTAGAGTCAAATAATATTTCAATTGTTTTGAAATAGTTTTATTTCACGTTTTCATATATAAGTGGTTTTATTTTGAAAACTGGAAGTTTATTTTGATGGGAAACAGAAAGTAGTATGAACACACGCAGATAGCTTAACCTCGCTCATTGACGCGCAGAGCACAGCCTTTTCTCTCAGTGTTGTTAGATAAATTTATGTTGTACAACACCTTTATAGGGACCTTTATGTGAATCTAATGAACCTAATTGGAACTGCATACATGAGAATGTGGATTATAAAACCTGTTTTGTAAATACAGGTCAGGTTTTTGACTTCACGGAAAAGTGATGTCCCAGCCTTGGTGTCTAATGAGGTTGACGAGATCCATTGATGGCGAGCTTCCCAGCCGAATAGTGAGCCTCTACCACCCCATACAACTGATCCTTTGGTAGGATTGTGTCAGTCCGACTGATTGACACCAACAAAAGCCTACTTTGGATACATTCCATGACACGACTATTGCCCTGACTTAATGACTTGAACATTGATTAAAGTTGCAAGGCAACACCTTCCTGAAAGAACATTTTTTATTTCTTCATATATTCTGGGCCCATAGGTTGTAATTGTAAATGTATTGTGCACTTTTATATTTTTCTAACTAAATGTTCACATTTAACAACAATTTCTTGTGTCCATTTGTTGTTGCTATAGCTTAGCTCCTATGAACCTAGAGGTCGAGATGTGTACATACCTTGAAGTAGGTTACATTTTTGAGGAAGTAACAACATTTTAACATGGCTTAAAGCTCATAAGTCAATTTTGAGTAATATAGGACCTTTAAGTGGTGGTTGGTGTTAGCAACTTCATTTCAAGACAGTAGGAGATGTATTTACCTTGTTAACATGTTTGGGCTGCTAGCTGCAGGACTGTCACCAGTCCTGTATTGTTTTTAAAAAGAACCCAAGTTGCTAATGTCTAAAAGAAGACAAAATGAATGTTTTTGGATGGTTTGGCTGGTGTTCCTGTCAATCTTGTCCAAAGTACAGCTATACCAGATTTAAAGCTATTGTATCCAATTCAATCTAATGCTGAACGATGACACAGAAACATCTGGGATAGATAGTCAGTTGTTTCCACTTGGTTCTCATCCAACAACGCACCTGATTGGACAAATTTTAATGTCCCTGGCGTTTGCTTACATACAGTTCTCATTCCACAAACGTATTTTTTAATGTATATAAAATGTCATATACTTTGGTCTCATTTTGTGTTACAAAGAGCTGCTTTTAAAATATACTGCATGATTTAAGTTGTTTGTTCCTGAGCTAGGAGAGATAAAACTCAGGGACAGAGCCTTTAAAATAACACTAATCCTACGATAAGCTAAGATTTAAAGGGGACAAATGAAGCAGGGCCAATTAAAAAAAAAAAAAAAGATTCAACATTGACCTTTAGTTCTTCCTTCCAGAGCTGAAACCCACCGTTAATGTAATGCATCAATCTCTTCTATTTTTAAGTCCTTAAGTCCTTTAAGTCTATCACCAGACTTGTTTTAATCTAATCAGTGCTAAAATTCACACTAAGCAGTAGCGGTACCACCGATAAACATGGCGTCAATAGGTTGCATTCACATAGGCTACATTCACGTTTCAGATGGAGGGCGGGGCCTCTAGAACTCTGGGAGATTCACTGTTTTTGGAAGAAATATCAAAATGTATGATTCACAAATGTTGAAGTTTATAAGCGCTCACAAATTTCAGGCCAGAGCGGAGTTTTGCCATCACGGTAAAACTAACAACAACTAGCATGCTTACACACACTTCCTGATTATCGGACACGGAATATATCTGTACTGGTGCAAGTTAAATTTTGCTCAAATTCATGGGAGAATGTTATGCTTGTGTCTGCTATATAACTGTAATCCATGACACCAGTGGATCATTATCGTTATCATTATAATTACAAGAAACCAGTCCATTGACCTCCGCGTTAGAAAGCTGCGGTGCCCAATGGGAACTGATGTCGCCATAAACGTCATCACAACAAAGAGTCAGCCTCTCCGGTGGATAGCTGGAGATCACGCTAGCGAGCAGCAGAATTTTTTTCATTTGAGCCAAAATGACTACGCAACGCTGCCGAACCCTACGCGTATCACCGATTAAGGAAATAAAACTGAAGAACGGATTAAGTACAGAACAGTGGGCGTGTGCTGGTGTCGCTGAAAACGGGGATTGATTGGCAATCTTCAAAATAAGCGATTAAAGTTTGCATGAATCTGCCCAAATACAACTTCAGGTGAAGAACTGGTGAGGGGAAAGTACTATAACATGGTTAAAAACTCTAAAAAGTCGATTTTTTGCATAATAGTTGCATAATGATTTAAATATAACCCTGGGTCCCTGTAGGATCAGTGGGATAGGTCACTTTGATATCCTCGCCCCTGTCTTTCAAGTCTTCTCCCTTCTGTAAAATCTGCCTTATCAGAAAGGTGCATGGTGTTTGAGAAGAAGAAAAAAATAAATATATCTATGTAATAATTTGAGCTTAGACAGCACATTTAGAGCTTATATCCCTGTACGGCGTTGATACCCCGGCGACCATAGAGCCATTACTCTTTCATGTGTTGATGTGCGTCTGGTTTGGAAGTGTCAAAGAAAATGTTTACATCAATAATTCAAAGTTCAGCTCAGAGACAGCCACAGCATCAGGGGGTGGCATTTCTCACAATGTGCCCTGCAGTTTGTCCCACAGTTAAAGCCACGTGTTCCCATAGAGTTACACTTCTGGTATAGGTCTATGTGGTTTGTGACTTTTGCTGGATTTAAGATGGCATCCCAACATTCTATAGACCAATAATATTTAATACAGATGGTGGCTGAGAGACTAGCACCCACATGTCAAAGCAAGAAGGTTTGCCCGGTTTGGGTTGCCCACCCTGCGTTGCCCGCCCTGGGTCTTTCGTTTGCACGTTTCTCCCTGCACATGCACAACCTTCAGCTAAGGTAGTCCTGACCGTAGACTGTAATAAGAAGTGGACTAAGGGAGTGTGATGTTACCAAAGTGTTCCGCTCCAGTCAAATGAAGCTCATCAAAGCAGTTATGGGGCAAATTTGGAGCTGAGTTTCACATTTGGAATTCCGACCGCGAGTACCATAGCAACCAGCGAGGCTGTTGAAGGTAACGCCCCTTCCCGCCAACACAGTTGGTTTAGCGGGCAAAATGAGTGCGTATTAGTGGATCGAGGGACAAACCTAATGACAGTTTGCATATAAAAATGTTCTTCTGCAAAGAGTTGTATTATTAAAATTACTTTAAATGGCTTCCTTCCCATCTCCTGACAGTCTTTTCATTACAAAATTCTTAAAATCTCAGAGCCCCCCCACGGTCCAAATTAGACCCCCTGGAGGACTAAGTCTGGCCCACAGAACCCCCTTTGGGCACTCGTGCTTTAAACGTTGTATTGACAATCTTACATCATTATAGTGTGTTTCACTGAAAGCTTAGGAGCGATTATTTTCTTTGACATTAAAACTGTGCTGAGTCAAACATGAATACAACGCCTCATACATGGAAATGGGATGGTGACCTTTCAAGAACTATAAGGTTTCTGTTGCGATGAATCCATATGCAAAGAAGTTAAAGGGTTTGAAATCATGCATGTGTACTATAGTGAGTACAGTAACGTGGCCAGTACAAATCAGATAACTAGAATAATCAGCTAAGTCAAAACTTAGATCTGATTCTTGGTGTGTGAAGTCTGATCATCAAAAACACATGATGACATATGTTAACCACAGGATTTCGAAAGTAACTGTTGTATTTAGAAAACTAAGTACAATTATTTAAAGGCACTATACCTGATTTTTACCATCTTAAAAATCATTCATTTTAAAGGGCCTGTATTGTGCTATTTTCTGGTCTAAGTTATAATGTTTCCTCATCACAAACATACCAGGAGTTGTGTTTTGTTTCATTCGCACATCAAACCCTGCATATTTAGGCTGAGCTTCTCTCAAACAGAAAACACTTTGTTCCACCTTGTGATGTCATGTGCTGAAACAGGAAGTGCTCCACTGTGTTTTTAAACTCCATACACCTTCACTAGCATCATTTGGTTGATTTCAGCCCTGGAATTGCCAACCTCTACTGAACAAAAGGTCAAACATAGACGCCAACTTGAAAACTACCACTAAATGACATCACAAGGTGCAACAGAGCATTTTGAGCTTTGGAGATGTAATAATAAAGGATTACTCAAACACAGAAACACAAACTCCAGGTATGTTTTTGAGGAGGTGACAACATTAGTTGTATAACAACTTAAAGCTCACAAGAATCAATTTTGTATAATATAGGACCTTTAAACAGTGGTCAGAAATGATTCCTCACTTATCTTATGCATTCTGAACATCCTAATTATTCACCGCGTTTGCTGAGTTTTGCATCACGGTACAACAACTAGCATGCTAACACCCACTTGATTATTGGACCATAAAAGCTGTTAGATGCAGACAGTACAGGGGACACATTTTGACCTCAAGAACTGCTTATACAACATATCTGTACTGGGGCAAGACCATAGAATCTGCATTTTACAACTTACTATACTTTACATTAAAATACTATAAACTGACTATACTGCACTGCCATTCCCACTCCTCTGTATGCTGTGGTGGAAACTAAACTAAATCTAACTTTTACAATCAGCTACTAAACCAGAAAATGTGTAGTTTATTTTAGGGGTCTAGTAGTACTACAAACGTTACTACTATAAAGGTGCACTATGTAACTTTTCTGGAGGACAGGCCACTTGCTTGTCTCCATGGTGATTGCTTTGCCTGGTTCCAAGTATTTTTATTACATGGAAAAACATGCAGTCTTGAGTGGTGTTGCCTCTTCACAGATCTAACCTGTAATTTGTCCTGGCGGAGCATCTGCTTGTTCCAATGGAGATGGATAACGTTTAATGCCATACTGTGGAACATTACAGGCAAAGCAATAACATCTCCATTAAGACTAATTGAGAAAAGTTGTAAAATGTACCTTTAAACTCCTGATACTAAAAACTACTTCTTTAAGATTATTTTTTAAAGTTTTACTATGTCTACACATAAGAGCACATTCACTACCAACATTCAAACTACTGGGCCCAAATTATAGACACTTTGCCCAGATGGCACTAAAATGGGCCGAATGGGATTTTTATACAAGTAATCAACTAATATAAGCAAACAGAATAACAACTCCAAATGCTAGATAAATAAGGCCATGGAGGATGCTAGATTTATAATGAAATGGGGAAAAAAAATAAAATAAATACATAAATGCTAGTGTGCCTTTTATGAGCCAGACCAGAATGGTATCTTTATTTAAAAAACCCAGTCGACATCAGTGTATCTGGACATTTATAAGAAATACCCACCAGCTGTTCCTTAACTAAATGTGTCTAATAGACAACAATAATGAGCCCCCTGTCCCACTTTAGGCAAGGCAAGTTTATTTGTATAGCACAATTCGTACACACAGTAATTCAAAGTGCTTTACAGAATAAGAAAGACATTAAAATCACAATACCACAAATCACAACATAAATAATCACAAATAATCATCATAAAGTTAACATTAAAGGAAAAAAGTGCAAATAAAAACCCTTTCAGTCATATGCACAGCTAAACAGAACTGTTTGGAGCCTGGATTTAAACATTGTCAAAGTAGAGGCCTGTCTCACATCTTCAGGAAGATTGTTCCAGGTTTTAGCTGCAGAAAACTGAAATGCTGATTCCTCATGTTTAGTCCTGACTCTGGGCACCAGCAGGAGGCTGGTCCCTGAAGTCCTCAGAGTGTGAGATGGTTCATATGGCACGAACATGTCGGAGATGTTCTTTGGTGCTAGGCCATGGAGAGACTTGTAACAAGCAGAGCTGCTTTAAAGTCTATTCTCTGAGCCACAGGAGCCAGTGCAGAGACCTGAGCACAGGACTTATGTGCTCGTACTTCCTGGTTCTAGTCAGGACCCGAGCAGCAGCGTTCTGGATGTACTGCAGCTGTCTTAACTTTATTCTTTGTGTTTGACTGAAGCTAAGAGATCTGTCACATGACAACACACCCAAACTGCTTCAGAATGCATCATTCAGACACTCCTCTGTGGCTGCTTCTGTAGCCACAGCTTGGGTTGACTGGCAGAAACAAGGATGCCAATCCGCACCATCGGCCCCTCTGACCACCAACACTAATGCAAACACCACATTCACATCAGGTAATGTGGGTGTGTCTTGCCTATGGACACAACAACAGTTGCGACACTGGAGCCACTACTGTCTCGCTGTGGCACCTGGTCTTTCCAGCGCTCTCACATCCAAGTACCAGGCCCTCTTCAGCTTCCGAGATCAGATCAGCCATTCACAAGCAGCTATAGCCACGTGTTTCTTTTGTAACTTGACTTGGATGGCACCACCTGCTTGCCTCCATGGAGATAGATGAGGTTAATGCCATATTGTAGAACATACTGTAGAACATTTTAGACAAAGCAATTGATTCTTTGCAGTGAAATCATACTGGGGGTTCTGCATGTATGTCTTTGGCGGAATGTTCAGCAGTTACCATGATGTCATAATGTCCACATTGGAAAACACAACCTGATAAGTTTTTAGATGGTCTGAAAATTCAAGAAAAAACAAACAAAAAAACAAATTTTCAGGAGCCTGTGATCAATACGAGTGTTCATGGTCACGTTTAGGTATTTGATTTTCAACAAAAAAGTGAAAGTGACTAACTGAAAAACCGTTGACTAATGCTAGCTAGCTTGTGACTGCAATTTTATGTGAGAGACTTGTTTAACATCAGTTCACCTGTTGTAGTTAGTTAAGTCAGTTCTTTTTGGTCAGATCGTGTTAAAACAAAGCTCAGATTAAAGTCTGTCTTGAGTAACAGAGCTTCAGACAGAACAGTGCCTTTAGTTAGCATCACACCCCCAGGCAATGTTGATGACATCAGCTGTGACATATCAAAAACAACTCCGTGGAGAGAAGCAGATGGCTCCATTAGAAAAAAAAAGTAATACACCCTTAAATACAGTACTTTAACTTTTGTTCATTGTTCCTTCTCACCAGTACGACTTACTTGTGTCCATAACTAAAGCCTTTCCAGGTGTTCTTGTATCTGAGCCACCTGTGTGTCTCTCGGAGCGTTCCTCTCCATCACGCCGCGGGCCGTCTCCTGGAGCATGACCAGAGTGGAGGCGGAGGTTGGGGGAGCCTTCCCATCACACGAGCTGTCAGTCGAGTTCAAAGAGGGTTCACAGACAGACTGGGGCCTCGCTTTGACATTAGCGGTCAAAGAAGCAGTCTTCAGCTCAGGTTCTCCTTCATTCTGTCTCCTGGAGTGACAGCGAAGAGGCCAGAAAGTACAGCCCACCCATGACAAGTCTGTGTGTTTGTGTTTTAGATGCTTCACACAAAATAAAGTGAAGAATGGACACTAGAAAGACAACTAACTTCGGCGGTCCAGAGTAGTGTAGTCACGATACAAACATTTTTGTCATGATGCTAAAATTTCAAATTCAGATTTTGATCTGTGCAATAAGGAACAGACTCGATACTCATTACTGATTCCGATGCCACAATGATAATTTATTTAGTCAACAGAATGCAATTTTCAACATTAAAACTTTCTTTTCTATTCCCATGTGTCCTTAAATGTGTGTAATCCCTCAGTCGTCCAGTAGGTTCCATAGTGGTCCATGGGCGTGTACTAGTCTATGTGTCTTATACTTGTGAAAGAAACAGCTCAACATCATTCTAAAGCTATTCAGGGAAGGTTCATTTCTTTCCCGTGAATATGACTTTTTTAGTATCGATACCTGCTCAAATGTGTTTCTAGTATAATATTCCACAGTATGGCATAAAACGTATCTATCTTTTAAGGTTGTAGTTTTTGAAGTACTGTAATTTCTCCCACAAACAACAAAATAAGTTAACAAAAAGCAATCCTATTCTGTATAAAAATGGTTTGAATTTATACAAACATGAAATACATGTGATTAGTTTGCCAGTTCATAGTTCAGTGTTTTTGTCAATTCTTCCGGACGTGTTTAAAATGTGAACTTTGAACAGAATCCTAAAGCCCCAGTATGTAACTTAATAAAATAAAAGTTTTTTTTCATTATGGATGGATTATGGATGGACTTTTACTGCACACAAACATGCTTTAATCTGAGTGGACTTGCTTTTCCACAAACCAGACTTTTATTTGGTCTGCTTGTTTCCATAGAAATGTTGTTCGTTTGGCTATAATATTCCACAGTATGGCATGAAACGTACATATCTCCATGGAGAATGTTCCAAAGTGTGGGTTTAACTTTCTGTTTTCATGGAACCCTGCAGTTGACTTTCCACCCCCAGAAAGTTACATAATATCACTTTAAACATAAATGGCAAATCTAATTTCAGTTGCAATGCTTGTCAGAAAAATCCCAATTAGATATATTTCCAAATCCTTCAGCGCTAGTTCAGAGAGAAACACTAGAACAACTACTGTGAGGCGAGATCGCTGATGGACAAGGACATATTGATTTTCCCATCTACCCATCTGCCTCTTAGTTCATATTTTGAATTCTTATTGGAGCATTTGTCAAAGATAAGCTTTTAAAATGTATCTCACCATCCTTCAAAACAGAAAAATGTGTTCGGTGTCAAGGATAGACGGTCCCAAAATGCAGCTATCATCTTTTCTTAAAATGGATGCTGGACCTATACCTCACTGACACAAAGTCAGCTCAGTGGATGACAAACTACCCAAATTATAGTTTAGAAATATACAGCTCTGGGACGATGATACAAAATTTAACCCACCCTTGGAGTAGACCTCATTTTGACCCTTAAAGTTGCAAGTTTCATGGAGAAAGGTCTGCTACCTGCTTGTCTCATAAAAAATGGTGTTGTTTTGCTTGGAATGTTCCAGTTCAGTATGGTATTAACATCTTTATCTTGCATGTAGGCCGAATTGATTTCAGATATTTTATTGCCTAAAATGCTACGTTTGGTGCTGTTACTTGTTTGTCTCAATGGAGACAAGCAAGTAAGTTCAATGCCATATTGTGAAACATTCCAGGCTAAACAACCACATCTCCATGGAGAACAGGAGGTTTTGAACCTTCCACCACATAACTACATAGCGCCCCTTTAACTGCTTCCCCTTGAAGTTTACATATACTATATAAAAAGGTGCCTGGTTTATCTATTATTACTGTTCATATCTTGATTTACGGACACAATAGCAAAATAAATACCAGGATCATGTAGAGCAGGTTAATATGAACATTTTAAGACCAAACCCAGAACCTTCTTGTTGTGAGGCGAGATGGCTATACACTCAACCACCATACATAAATTACATAAAAAATATTTGTGAAATCAGTCGACCATTATTACTCTGAATAAGGCTTGTGAAAACCTGCATGAATTTCGAAAAGTAAGGTTACGTCAATCATTGTAATACTAAGAATAAGAATAAGAACATTACTTCCTATACTGTATATTATCTTCACTTTATAAAACCCATTATTGGACTGGAACGCTAGTATTTGTAAGAACAGCCTAAATATTTCAGCGTTTTAAAAAGGACCATGTAATTTTATGCAAATGGGATTAGTGTTTTCAATTATTTCTTCCGTGCCGATTACCACCACAAAAATAATTCCTGTTTATTTTTCCACCATATGTTCCATTAATACCAAAGGGTCATATTCATTACATAAAAACATGCTGATTACCGTGACCGTGAATACTCGCCATGTTTAGCTCCATCCCTCTCTCTGTAAGACGTTAGCCAGATGTTGAACTCCGCCTCCCCTTCATAATTGTGCCATGTGTTTGTGTATGAAATACCTGATGAAGCTAGCTCCTACACATCTGGAACCAGCGAATGACCGCGATCGGGTGCAGCGTCCTTGCTACAGCTGGGAGAGAGGAGGCGTGGGGGGGTTTGGTAGAGCGGGGAGAATTCACCAGGGAAATAGGAAACGTTTATGAGGCTGTACTACACGGAGAAATGACTTTGAACCAGGAAATGATCATGTTACTCAGACTCTATAAGAACATGTTTGGGCTCTGAGGACAAACCTTAGGCTGCTGTATGTTATAAATAGATTTACACTACTCAGTTTTCAATCCATGAAAGTAGAAAGTATGTATTTTCATTTATTTAAGTGGTCCTTAGCTTTTACAAACCCTGTGGCACGTCACACGGCGGATCAGGGTAGTGGCAGCTATATGCTATGTATTGTAGATGAAGAAATCTTTTATTTTAAATTATTTACAGCCATAGTATGTAACTTTTTTGCCAAAAATGTACTAATAAAAGATGTTGTTATTTTATTTATTTATTTTTTTCATTTTGGTTGTTTTTATTGCACTAAAAACTTGCTTATTGCACTGAAAAACTTGCGTCCTTACTGTCGATGGGCTTGCATCTCCACAAACCTGACTCTTATTTGGCCTAGAGCAGGGCTTCCTCCTGCTTGTTTTCATGGAAATGTTGTTCCTTTGGCAGGTAGAATGCATGTCCTCTGATCCAAAGGTTGGCGGTTTGAATCCCACTCTCAACATAAACATTGTTGGTAGCGCTAAGATCCACTGATGGACAGGTTGATTCCAGCTCCCATAGATGAATACTGTTGTTGTGTCCTTGGGCAAGAAGACACTTAACCCACCTCGCCCCCAGTGTCTGTGTACACTGGTGTATGAATGTGTGTGTGTGAACGGGTGAGTGGTTCCTTTGAGTGCCTTGAAGGTAGAAGGTGTGGCTGTGTGTGCTGCCTTATGCTCAGTTAAAACCAAATACGAGTTAGATGAGGTTCGTGCAGTTCCTGGAAAATTTCCGAGTGATTAAATGGAATGCACGCTGTTACATTGACCTCAGAGCGATGAGTCTCTTTTTCCCGGACACCGCAGCTGTCTGAAGCAGTTTTCAGGCATAGAGACGAATACTTCTCTATGTGATCGTGTGAACTAGTGATGGGACTTTTGGCTCTTTTATGGGATCCGAATCTTTTGGATCAGTTCATGTCAAAGAGGCGTTCAAAAGACTGACTCTTTCTATTTATTATTATATTTATTGTGAGAACTCATTTGAACAATAAACTAATCACAGAGAGAAATGACCAAGACTAAGATCTGTTTAAAATGGTTCAAACTGAGAGTGGCAGTGTGTTTACCCTTTCAAATGATTCAAAATTGAAATACAATGTTTTACTACAGTAGTCATAATTTTAAAAGTAACTGTCCTTCTGAGCCGATTCTTATGTTGGTTCAGCGTTAATCAGGATAAAAATGCATAAAAATTAGAAAAGAAAAATTAGAAAGAAAAAGATTCTGCTCTTTTCAAAACTGAGATCTGATTCCAGCCGTTCAGGTTAAGGAACTGTTCAAAAGAGCCGATTCTACTGTGAACCAGTAAACCTGTGCTGTGTGGGTCACATAGGCATCAGTGTAACAGGCAGTCTGTAAGTAACCTGCCAAACCTACCACCTGAGTGTAAATACGCCATAGAACGTTTTTTTTATAATCGACAGTGGCATATTGAGGTAGTAGTTAAGGCCATAGAGGTGCTGGGCGGAGGTCTTGTCTGGAGTTTGCATGTTCTCCCTGTGTAGTGATTTGACTGTATATTGTCTGTCTTGTGACTTTGTGAATGAACTTCAATAAAGGCTAATCTAATCTAAAAGAGATTCTGAGGTCAGTGAGACTTTTCTGGTCAAACAAAAGTACATCACTCAAATAAGGCCTCGGCACATTCATACAGCCCTATTGGGCTTTCTCTCTGACATTCACAGTGTTGTAATTACACCTGTAAAAAAGAACATCTCCTTTGTTTATTATGTTGTCATGGTAACAGACAACACTTGGAGACAGAATAACATTAATCCAGGGCCGCCAATCAAACCGAGCACCTCCAGACTCAGTGCACTGACTCACAATTCATACAAGGCTCTCCCATTCTCTCAACGTTTTGTGTGTGTGTGTGCATGTGTGTGTGTGCGCATGTGTGTGTGTGCGCATGTGTGTGCACGTGTGCGTGTGTATGTGTGTGTGTGTGTGTGTGTGTGTGTGTGTGCAAATCTTCATATTTCATTAATATATTTCAAAAAGTTAGACGTTTGAACTCTTTAATCTATGTTTCTAAATGTCTTACATTTTGCCAATGAAACAAAAGTGGAGCTATATGCTATATATCTATTGTAGATGAAGAAATCTTTTATTTTAAAATAATTTAAAGCTACAGTATGCTACTTTTTAGCCAAAAAATATACTAATAAAAGATTTGTTTTTAATTTTGGTTGTTTTTATTGCAGTGAAAAACTTGCATCTTTACTGTGAGCGGGCTTGCCTCTCCACAAACCTGACTCTTATTTGGCCTGGAGAAGGGCCTCCTCATGCTTGTTTCCATGGAAATGTTGTTCCTTTGGCTGTAATCTTCCACAGTTTGGAATAAAACTTATCTATCTCATAAAGAATATTCCAAACTATGTTTTAACTCTGTTTCCATGGGATCATGCTAAAGACGTGCCACCTCCTGAAAGCTGGATACCTTTCATTTTATTTTCAACTCAAATTCAACTTCAACTTCTCTTTATTTGTGTCCCTAAAGAGAAAAAAAAAAGCAGACATACAAATAAAAACACTCACCACATACCTCAAACACAGCACATAAATAGCATCGACAGGGCGGGTTAACAAGGTGGAGTATCATTAAAAAGCAGCTATAGATTCTTGCGCTGATCAGTGTTTAACTGAAATAGATGCAGATTCTCTTTGCGGCTGGACACAGCACGAGCACCTGCCACAGTGAGACAGCTCTCTCTCATTCATGTAAATACATACATGCTAAATATATGTTCACATAGGCTTTATTGTCTATCTATATGGTTCAAAGTGACTTTCTTGCTCTCCCTTGGGGGAAGTGTGGCTTGGATGTAAGTGTTTGCTAAAAAGACATCAGATATGACAGCACTATAGGCCGACGATACATTTAGTAACATTTTCAATACAGGAAAAATGAAATAAATAAAACATGATGGCTGACAGCGACAGCACTGAGTCACTGTGATTTCAAATCAAACCAAAGATGTGGACTTCCCTGTCACAGCTTCTCCTCAGCATCCATTTGTCATTATTACGGTGTCATTTCACAAAACATTTCAAAGAGTTGTTTTCAAAATAAATGACGATAAATGTTTGATGTTTTTATGCTTTTCACCACAACTGTCATAAACCTAACAGCAAAAACAGACGTGTTTGAAAGATAGTTTTTTTTTTTAAGTGTTCTATTGTAGATCACCAGATAAACAGAGTCGCAACTTTGTTTTAGCAAGTGAACTATTCTCACTTTTTCTGTTGGAGGGTCCGCCACTTTCTTGTCTCGTGAAAACTTGTATGTTCCACAGTATGGTCTGTCTATTTATCTACAGTATGTCATCAATACTGAAAATTCCATCCTAAATGTAGAGACAGTTTGTCTCTCTTGTTTCTCTGTGTATGTTCAACCAAGAAGTAAAATTATAAATTTAAACAAAACAAAAACAAAAAAAAGAAGAAAAAGGCAAGATTTTTAGTCAAAACACACACACACATTCATACGCCAGTGTATGCAGACCCTGGGGATGAGATGGGTTAAGTCTCTTGCCCAAGGACACAACGACAGCATACATCTGTGGGAGATGGACTCACACCACCAACCTTCGGATCAGTGGACAAACACTCTACCAACTGAGCCACTGTCGTCCGGTATAGCCTTTCTGTAATCTCCTTCTATATGTGAAATAATAGAACTTCAACTCTTTTTAAGTGTTATAAATGTTCTCCTGAATAGCGACTGCTTGTTCTTGTTCTGTATACAAGAGGCCCACCTGAAGACAGGAAGTACTTTCATTGTGTTGATTGCTGATTATGTCCTGATTAACCAGATCTGCAGGAGTGTGTGTTTGCGCCTTGTTCTGCTATGTCACCGAGCTCTCGCACACATTTTTAGTGGGTGTCATTGGTGTAATTAGCAGATGTGACACCCAGGGGTGCCTTTTGTTTTCAGATTTTTCAGTTTTTTCTTCTTTAGAGGCTCTAATAACAAGGTACAAGCTGACATTAGCCTGACTTTTTTGCACATTCAATGTGGTATAACAAAGCTAGAGAGATAGTGGGTTCTGTTGCTGTGGCAGTTGCAACGGCCATCTTGTGATTGAGGAGGAAAATTCCAATTCCAATAAAAATAATATAAAACCTGGGGCAGAAAATTGTATTGATTAAAGGGTTTAAACTGACATATACTGATAATGTTATGGTCCTATGCAGGGAGGCAGCCATTTTGTGCTTTTCCCAAATACCTTTTTTTTACTCTTACTTGAGTCATTTTTGGACCACTACGTTGTACTTCTACTTGAACTAGTTCTGTTTTTCAAGATTTTAAATCAATAATATCAGATACAGCACCTTTAAATCAACAGTTTTGTTAATCCCTGCGGCTGTGAGGGGACTGTTGTTGTGATTTTGGGCAATACAAAAATAAATTGAATTGCGCTCCCCAACTCAACAAGCAACCAATCTATAATTTGCATTTTCTTGTTGCCGGGGTGTGTTGGGAAGCGTCTAGAGACTCGAAGCTAGATGGCTTAGCCTCTTCATCAGTCGAGATGGTGAACAAACAGTGGAAGAACTCATCTACAAGTCAAGTGTCACTCAGCTGTTCATCATTGTGAAGGAGCACACAGCCACCAGGTGTGAGACACATAATCCATCACCTCACATGAATATGGAGAGTGACTTTTGATTCACCTTGCAGTAATCGCCCGGAAAAATTGGGTTCAGACAAAACACTTCATGTAAATACTGTGGTTTAAATGTGTCAAAACAGCAAAGTCAAGACCAATGCACTTGGTCCTGATATAGTCATTGCAGGAGTGTTTTCCCATCAACCCAAAGGTCAGAGGTTTGATCCCAGCAGCAAAAAGTTAGAAGATGAAACAGTGAAACAGTCATTGGTCCACAGCAGTCAAGCAGATTAACCAACATTCATAGGAAATAAGCAAATGGATAACTGTCCCAGAGTGCCCCCTGTCCTTAGACCCTCCCCACAGCGCCTTAAATTTTAATGAAGTGCTTTTCTTTGAGGCTCTGGCTGCTGTTTGATGATCTAACAATTGGACATGACTAAACATTTACCATTGGCGCGGCTTGGCTCCGTGGGGTCAGCAGAGGTCCCGGTGAACAGGGTAATGAAATGACCAACGGCTGAGGGCACGATGCTGTGATGTAACGCTGTGGTTCAGCCCTTCAGACACTGATAAATCAAACCATTTTCACACACAAAAATACCACACGGCTCATCTCCAGACATTCTCCTGACGGCCTTTTTTTTTTTTTCATTGCACCACCATAACAAATAAAAATTTAACAGACCAAACCATGAAACCAGCTGCAATTTTCCCAACTTATGGAACTTTTTATTATGATCATCTGCTTTACACAGTGCTGATTGTGAATGTGTAGGTCCTATAGGTGCAGCTCATATCTAATAAGCGTCAGTGGAGGCGCATGAACGGCCCCAGAGACGCGTGGGGAAACTCAGGCGAAACTTTCAACAGCAGCCCTCGGACAGCGGTCAGGATTTTCTAAGGACGTGAGACTGACGCGTGGAAGCAGTTTGATGGACAGTTGCTGCAGTGAAACGATACAGTTCTGTGGAATACGAGTCAGAGCTACAGGTAAAGTGTGTTTTTTTCACGAAGTAATTTTAGATTACAGTCAAACACCATATGTACGAAAAGCATCAGTCTGACCTGCACAAAGACGTTACACCTGTCATCTATCTTCATTTTAGGCGGCACTAATTTCATGCGCAGAATACACACTTCTTTGATATTTCTTGAAGATGTGAGTCTGGTCACCGGTGAATCTCTCCATTTGCGAATGGGCGTGACTGACAGGTGGACACATATGGTCCGTCTGTATAAAAAAAATAAAGGAAAAAAATATCACAGGCAATTGAAAAACATTGCGGATTTCTGTAGAGTCAATGGGCGAAGGACTAAACTCTGTTATTCTGAGATGAGAAAAAATTGATTGTATTTGTAAATGACAGGTGACCAGTGAGCTCCTTTGTTTTACACGTGTCACTGAAATAAACAAATCTGATTGGGCGATCACGTTTAGCCAGGCTTGAGGCGCAACAGAGGACGTGGGACCAGACTGAGCTCAATCTGTATACAAAATACAGAGAGAGATCAGTCTGAATTTGCCAGACAACTTAGTTAGTTACAGTATGCATTAAACAACATGGAGCCATGTGTTATGCAGTTGGAACACCATGAAACACCAAGAAGTAACAGTATTGTTACATGCAGTAATGTATACAGTTGAGCTAAAGCAGTTAAAGGTGCACTATGAAACTTTTCCACAGTATGGCATTCCACTAACCATGCATTTATTCAAATGTAAGTGTTTCTATAGCTCAGCCAGACATAATTCAACCAAGTCATTAGTAACCTCAGTAAACTCTTCCTCAGACCTGGTTCATGCCTTTGTGATGAGAGTCATATGTGCTGTTATCAGACAAAAGCATGGAGCATACAGCCATGTTCACCAGCGGATTAATGGACTAAGGAAAAATCCACATAAAGACTCCGCACCTAAAGGTGTCATCAATCTACGAGCAGACAGGTGCACCCTGTCATGCACACCAACACCCCATTTACAGACAAAAGACAGTGAATTAAAAGAAGTCAATGGACCTTTACGAGAGAAAACAAAACAGAAATGCAAAATGGATGGTGACTCTTGTAACACATGTAAACAATGTGGAAAATAGCATACATGAATGTAAATTGGAAGCCAGTATTTCATAACATAACCTATATAACTATAGGTTATGTTCACATTACATCACAACATTACAGAATGCTTATAATTTGAAGACCCTATATTACACAAAATGGACTCCTGTGAGATTTAAATCACTTAAAAATGAGACTGATGTTTTCTGCTTACATCAATGTATAGAGTGTTTTAGCCTCTGCAAACCAGGAAGTGCATCATTAGCATGCTAATGTTTGTAAACTCTACTTTGCCCTCTGAATGTTTTCAATCACAGTGAATAATTAAGATTTTCAGAATACATAAGTGAGTGAGTGAGTGAGTGAAGACATTTGGACCACTGCAAACTGTTTAAAATGAACTAGTTCTGTTTTTCACATTTTTAAGATGGTACAAATCAGGTAGAGCGCCGTTAAACTCTCAGATTGCACGATATATGAACTGGTTTATGAATCTGTAATTACTAGGCCTATCCACATGAAACAAAAACTGGTCATCACCTCTGTATTTAAGCCATAAGATTAATATGGCACATTTGTGGATCACTTTTTTTATTTTCATGTTATATATTAAAGATCAAATCAAATGAAGCTCATCGAGGCTACCAGTCATAGGGGCGAATTTGAAGCCAATCTTGAGCCAGGCTGTTGACGGCGCCCCTTCCCACCCACACCGCTGGCTTAGCAGGGAGAGGGCGCTTACCAACACTGTCAATCAAATCTGTTGCTAACGGGTGCGACCTCGTGAAAAGAAGGCGCCTGATTTGTTCATATCATGATTTACAGACACAATAACGCAATAAAAATACCTGGATTGTGTAGAGCGGGTTAATATGAACATTTTAAGACCAAAATGACGAGTCTGACAGCAGCAGTTACAGAGAGAGGGGCCACAGTTTTTCAATAGAAAGTGAATTGGAGCCAGAATCGATCAAGCCGGTAGCGCGCCCATGCTCACTTCTTATTGGGAATGTGGCGGCTAGCAGGTTAGTTATGTCCATTTATATACAGTCTATGCTCGAGACCCAAGTCAGGAGTACTTAGCTGGAGGATTAGCCAACTGTACATGTGGTTGTTGATGGAAGTGCCTGAAAGAAACCCACCAAGAACATACAAACTGCACTTGGGACCCTCTTGCTTAGAGGCGAGAAAATAACCATGCATGCAAATCATGTGTAAAAATAAACTTTCTTTAGGGTCCAAATTGCAATTTTGATCTTTTCTAGGAATCCCTTGGTCTTATTTCACATTATACTGAAAACATAAGAGCAGAACATATCATTAACTGCAATCTCTCAGTCCCCTGGTTTTTCCTCATGGTTGGTACAAGAGGCCTCAGTGTACAGCACAATGTGAGAGCCGTATTTATAACCTGGATTTGAATTTCAAAGCAGCTGTGCCCTGTTGTTAAGATGATCTTGTGGGGACAGCTTCTAAGCAGTTGATTGCACTGCAGTTATGTGACATGGAACAAGTGATCCGACTTTACAGAGACATAATGTTTGCCCCTGTATTGTCACAACAGCAAGTAAGTGGCATTGGTTGGGTAATAACTGGGACTGCACCATGTTAAAGGGCTCGTGTTACACTATTTTCTGATCTGCTCTAATGTAGTTTCCTTGTCAAAAACAGACTTGGAGTTGTGTTTTGTTTCAATCACATGTTTAACACACAAACCCTGCATATTTTTGAGTTTTTCTCTCAAACAGAAAACACTCTGTTCCACCTTGTGATGTCATGTGGTAATACAGGAAGTGCTCCACTGTGTTTTTAAACTCCGTACACCTTCACTAGAATCATATGGATAATTTCAGTCCTGGAATTGACAATACTCTACTGAATTCATGGCAAGAGGTAGCTGTTAACTTGAAAACTACCGCTTCATGGCATCACAAGGTGGAATGGAGCATTTTGAGCTTTGGAGATGTTGACAGACTAATAAACCAGAATTACTCAAACATGTGTGATTGAAACAGAATAAAACTCCAGGTATGTTTTTGATTGCAACATTATAACACGGCTTAATGCTCCATTGAGTAAATTTTGTGTCATATAGACTTTTGACTTCTATAATGGTTTAATAACCTTAATGTATATAATGTGCATTTTTTGTGTGTTTTTTTTTTTTCTTTTCTTTGCTGACATCCTACACTTTGCCTGGGGACTGCAGCTGAAAACTAGAAGTAGCTAATACTGGCTACTAATATTTATTATTATTATTATTATTATTATTATTGTCCCCACTGAGTAAATCTGCTCATGATTTTGAAAAATAACAAATCTGTTTTGCACATGCCAGAATATGATGTCGAGTTCCAGAATGACATCTCTATGGCGATATGACAGGTCATACGGTCACATGACGGGACAACTCTGAATGTCACTGGAATCCTTGTACTTGGACTTGTATTTAGGAAAGGTCATTTCTAACTGAACTCTGCAGAGGAGAGGTGCACTTTACGCGTGAGAGACTGAACTCAACAAACAAGGCTCCAGACCAGCTATTTTTCATTTACGGTGACACAGGTAAGGTACTAGCTACATTTCTCTGCAATCTGACTAAGAAAATGACATCTGCTGTACTTTAAGTGTTTGAGGCAGAGGCAGGGTTTTCATGTTAATGCACATTTTTGATGTGGTGTAAAATTACTTGATAAGTTTCAAACATCACCGTACTACAGTACATTTCCAAAACACACTATCACTTCTCTGTGGGTGCATTTTTGAGGGGAAAACTCATTTACCAACTACTGCTACCATCGCCAGTTAAGATGAGCTCAAAATCTGGAGATGGGTCCCTGGGCTCCTGACAAGTTGCCCCAACGGTATTGAAACACGGGTCAAATGCAGTGGTGGATGAAGTACTCAATTTTGTGCAAAATTTTACTTAATTACTGTACTTTATTACTTGTACTTTGTTACCTTCCACCACTGCTCAAATGCACAGTACAGATTTCCCTATAGGGACAGTTAAAATGTAAGTTATGTGTAAAGCAGTCTTTCAGTGTAAGAAGTTGTTAACGTGAAATAACACAACCTTTATCTGGACTTAACTCATGTGTGATGTGTTTCAGTTCTACAGACACAAAAAATGGCTTCTGCCCTGAGCATAGACTATATACTGAGGAGTCAATCCCACCAAACTACGAGCTGATGGAACATGTGTACAGTGGTGGCTTTGGTCAAGTGGTCAAGCGTCGAAAGAAAGACACTCAGGAGGTTGTAGCGGTCAAACTTCCCTTTTACAAGCAGGACACAGAGAAGGAGGTAAGCCCCACTCATGACACTATTTAAAGAGCATATGACAGATTTTCATGTATTTTAAATTATTACTTGGTTTGGTGGGGTAGTACATGTGGTAAATATTTATCATAGTTTTACATCAGTTACGTGTCAGTTTGTGGAAAAGCTGTCTTTTATTTTTAAAGGTCCTATATTACACCAAATAGACTCTTGTGAGCTTTTAACCATGTTGTTACCTCCTCAAAAATATACCTGGAATTGTGTTTTGTTCCATTCACACATGTTTGAGTAATGCTTTCACTATTAGTCTGTCTACATCTCCAAAGCTCAAAATGCTCTGTTCTACCTTGTGATGTCATGAAGTGGTAGTTTTCAAGTTAACAGCTCCTTTTACATTTTGTCCAGTAGAGATTGGCTATTCCAGGACTGAAATAATCTAAATGATTCTAGTGAAGGTGTATGGAGTTTAAAAACACAGTGGAACACTTTGTGTATTACCACATGACATCACAAGGTGGAACAGAGTGTTTTCTTTTTGAGAGCAGAACTCAGCCTAAATATGCAGGGTTTGTGTGTTAAACATGTGTCAATGAAACAAACACATGTTTTTGATGAGGAAACTACATTATATAAGATAGATCAAGAAACAGTGTAATATGGGCCATTTAAGTCTAATCATTACTATCGTGTAAGGCAAGTTTTGGCCCTTGTTAATGTTACTGGGTAGCGGTTATGGAATTACTTGTATGTTTAGCATATCTGCTGCCCATATCCAACCATGAAGTCAAATTATAAACTTCCATAAAGTAAAAATAATTGAAAAAAATGTCAAAGAAATAATTCATAATGAGGAAATTGTTTATTAAGAATGATTCAAGCTTTGTAACTACTTAATTAAGGGATTAAACATAGTATAAAAAATACAGTGTAAAGCAAACCATATGTAATTGTAAATTTTTGTTGTTGTTTGCAGTATGGGGAGTGAAAAGGGACGACCAGTGCAGGAAGTAGAGGTTGAACCCGTGGTCCTCTTGGTCAAAGCAGCCAAGCCAGAAAATACTTTGCTCTTTAAAGACAATTACCAACTGAGCGAGAGGTGAGCAGGCTTTGGTAGTTTAATGAGAGACTGAAAAAATATGTCTTAGAACAAATTAATTTAATAACCATTTTTTTCCCATCTAACATGGGGAATGTGGTGAGCCTGACAGCGAGTACAGGCAACGAAGACTCAGTCCAGGAAAGGAAAAAAACAAAATCAATCAGACCAGCTCTGCAATGTAACAGGTGAGTGATTGACCTCATTGAGGTCAATGGTCCTGACGTGGGGAAAGTTGAGAGCTTTTAAAAAAACGCATAATTAGGCCCGAGCCCCTACAGGGCGTAGTGCCTATTACTTTCACAACGATGAGTGCATGGGCGAAGCATGGGCAAAGCCCATGCACTCATCGTTGCAGACTCATAACGAAACGCGGAACTTCGTCTTCTCCTTCGTCCTCTCCTTTGCCCCCTGCCTTGACTTAACTATCCAAGCAACTCATGCCGTACGCATGGAAAATGTATATTTGTTCTTGCTAACATGTAATAATGAGAAATTGGGAAATTGCAAACCTTTGTCAAATAATGTTGACAAAGGTAGTGCGAAAAACTCATGTCCCCCAAACACACTCCTGCCAATGAGCCCTATCCAAGCACCCATGCTGCAGGCATGGGCTATATTTATTAATGTTAAAATTAATGGAAGTCAACGGGAGGTCAATGGGTGACCCCGACATCATGTCGAATGACAGGCACGTTCAGGTTTGCTGAAAAAATTATTTTTTTATACGTTCCATCACTGAGCATCAAGAAATGGCGCCACAGCACCACCTACAAAAGTCAAAATACATTGCGTCAATGGTAGACGTCCACACGTCAACTTTGTCGTACAGCCACGAAATTCAGTACAAGCGTTTGTCAAGTGATGCTAAGCAAAAAATATTATTATGGCCACAACTCCTGGCAAAGCGGAAGTCGGCCATCTTGAATTGAAAATTCCAAAATGCATTTTCAGCATTTTCGCTGACATCGTATTGCAATGCCGCAAAATTCCCTTGGAATTTTTGCAATTTCCCAATTACTAAATTTGCTCCCCCAAACACACTCCTGGCATCGAGCCCTATCCAAGCACCCATGCCACAGGCATGGGCCATATTTATTACTGCTAAAATTAATGGAAGTCAATGGGCATCAAAAAATGGTGCGACAGCGCCACCTAAAATAGTCAAAATACATGGCGTCAATGGGAGGCGTCCCGACATCAACTTTGTCGTACAGCCACGAAATTCAGTACACACGTTCGTCAAGTGATGCCCAATAAAAAATATTATTATGGCAATGCCCCCTGACAAAGCAGAAGTCGGTCATCTT
>KN472081.1:1611-14067 GCA_000787095.1 Periophthalmodon schlosseri | reverse complement strand
AAAAAGAAGATTTCAAAACTGCTGAAAGAGGAGGAGACGAAGGAGGAAATCAAACTCAAACCGGTGCAAAAGTCACCGAAACCTGCCGATCCCGAGATGGAGAAAGTGACGCTTAAAAAGGTGCCGACGAAACCAAAAGAACCAGAGAAGGAGGTGGTCAGCCAGAAGAGCGAAGTGACCAGACTCTACGACGAAGAACTGACTGTTAAGAAACTCCATGAGAGAGAGGACAGAGAGATACTGACTGTCGAGAGGAGGAAGAGGGAGGAGAGAGGGAGAGAGGAGGAGGTCAGAGCTCTGGTAGATGAGAAAACAGAACCAGAGACCAAAGAAGAGGAACGGGGAAGATGGGAGAGGAGTCCAAGAACTGAGATAGAGCCAGAACCAGAGCCAGACTTAACCAAGCGCAAAATCAAACTGTTACCGAAGAAACCGGAGGAGCAGGAAGTGGTGATGTTGAAACCATTTGAGAAACAAAAACAAGACAAAGAGAAGGAGAGAGGGAGGGAGGAGGGAGGAGAGGCAGCCATGAAGGAGGAGAGGAAAGAGAGGGAGAGGGTAGAGAGAGAGAGGGAGGAGATGGAGAGAGTTAGAACACCAAAAGTACAGGAGCCTAAACCAGAGGAAAAAACTGCTCCAAAAGTCCCAAAACCAGAACCAAAACCAGAAGCAAAACCAGAGCCTAAACCAGTACCAAAACTCAAGACTCCACCACAGAAAGAGGAACTGCCTGAGACTAAACCGGTCCAGTTAAAGAAGACACCGCTGCAAAAGTCTCCTAAAGAAAAAGAAGAAGCCAAACCAGTGCAGCTGAAGAAGACTCCAGAGAAGACAACTGCTCCCACAGAGACTGATAAAGCCCCCAAACTACAACCCAGACCAGAGCCGAAACCAGAGCCGAAACCAGAAACAAAACTAGAGCCAAAACCAGAACCAAAACCGGCCTCTAAACCAGAACCAAAACCGGCCTCTAAACCAGAACCAGAACCAAAACCAGCACCAAAGCTCAGAACTTCTCCAAAGAAAGAGGAACCATCTGAGGCTAAACCGGTGGAGCAGAAAAAATCTCCACCCAAGCCCAGAGAGGAGACCACACTTCCTCTGGTGAAGGAGGTGTCCCCAAGGAGCATCCAGATGGAGAAGGTCCCCACCCAACCAGAGGAGGAGGTGTTTGAGGAGCAGGCCCAGGAACCAGACCAGGACCAGGATGAGGTCTGGGCCTGGGAGATGGTTCCAGACCAGGACTGGACCCAGACCGATGGAGCTAGGGAGGTCCCTGGGCCGACAGGAACGAAACGAGGTGATCAGGGAATGGAACCATCAACCATCCAGAACATCTCACCTGCTTCTCTACCATCACAAACTCATTTTAACACTCAAAATGTTCCTCCTCTGATGTGGAGACATTCCATATGCTTTCTCCACCAAAACCTGCTCGCAAACGCTGTCATGTGATTGGTCAATACATCAGGTTCATCTCCACCTTCCTAAATCCATCCACCTGCATCATTGTTGTATACTGCAAAAAATAAAATCTTAAATATAAGTGCTTTAATCAAACAGCAGTTATTTTGTATTTTGACAGTTAAAATAAGTTTTGCCAATAGAACAAATATTTTTTTCATATTTCAAGTACAGTAGCATCTTTAAGATTTTATTTTCTCCAGTAAAACTCCACAGGTCATTTCATTCTCAGCAGGTTGAAGCTTTTGAATGTGCAGCTTTAAAATGAGCCATATTTTTCATTTAACAAAGAAATTCTCCATCCAAACCTTATCATCAGCTTTGCTCTCAGCTTTGTCCATCCTCAATAAGAGATCTCCATGTTTTGGTTCATCATTGAAATACCAAAAACTTTCTCCACTGTCCCCCATTTTGTGTCATCATCAGACCCTGTCCACCACCTTGTCTCCATCCGTGTTCCGTTTTTATGAACTGTGCTTGTCTTGTTGGTCCCCCATCTTGGGTCATCTTGTTCCATTTTAAACTGTCCGCCATCTTGTTTTCTTCATCAAAAATGTCCAAAAGTCATCTGTCATCTTCACCTGTGTCTTCTTTGTCCAAATGATCCATGAATCATATACTCATCTTTTGGTTCATTTTATCTTATTTGTACAATAGGAAAAATCTGTGTCTCATTTGAAAAGATTTATCATCCTCCATCTTGTCTTCTTCATCAGAAAAGCACTAACGTCTTCATCGTCTCTCAACTGTAAACAAGCCGATTTTTAGTCCATAGTGAACCATTTGTTCATTTCACACTGTTTTAATCCTCCTCCATCTTGTGTAATCCACCATAATCTGTCCACCATCTTGTCTTCATCCTTAAACACCTTCATAAACATTAGCGTCTCTTGTTCATCCTCCATCTTGGGTCTTGTTCCATCCTTCACTCCTTCATTTCACATTTTTGCTGTCGTTTTTTTCCTCTTTTTTTAAAAAGTTTTCACCCTCGTTTCAGATGGTAAACCTGCAGAGGAGCCTCCAAAAGGACGTGGCAGAGGATTTGGTGGTGAGGCTTCCATAAAAAAAACATCTTAATCCCAAATAACTCCTCACCTCTTCATATAACCCTGGTTTATTCTGTAGTCCTGGTTTAGTCCTGGTTTAGAGCTGGTATAGTCCTTCTTTAGTCCCTCTTTAGTCCTGGTTTAGACCTGTTTGTTTCTGTCTGTCTTGTCCTAACCAAACCTATTGAAATTGTTTTAAATAAAAATTCACTTCTGTTCTCTCATAAATCCTTGAACTAAATCCATCTTTAAATCATGTCTTTACTCATAAACAGATTTGTTCACATTCCCTGTTTACTGTGGATGCCATTTTGAAGTTTCCTCATAGCAGGCATTTTATGCCTCACCCAACTGACCCACTGTAGACCCAGTCCAGGTCCTGACCCACTGTAGACCCAGTCCATGTCCTGAGCCACTGTAGACCCAGTCCGAGGTCCTGACCCACAGTAGACCCAGTCCAGGTCCTGACCCACTGTAGACCCAGTCCAGGTTCTGACCCAGATGCTGTTTGGACCTGGTTTTAAAAATAGTTCATATTTAGATTTAGGCTCAGGCCTAGTCCTTGTGTAGTTCTTGTTTGGCCCTAGTTTAAGTTGTGTTTAGACCTGCTTTAGACCTGGTTTAGTCCTTTGACACTCCTGGCTTACAGTCCTAGTTTAGACCTGGTTTAGTCCTGGGTTAGACCTGAATTAGTCCTAGTAGCAAGTCAGACCTGGTTTAGTCCTAGTTTAGAATTGGCTTAGGTCTGGTTTAGACCTGGTTTCAGTCACTGTAAACCTGGTCCTAGTTCAAACCCTAAGTCCTGGTTGAGTCCTGCTATAGTCTTGCCTCTAACCCGGATGCCCTGCCTCTCCCACAGCTCGACAAACACCGTCCCCAGGAGACCGCGGTCGGGGGCTCAGACCTGGAGGTAAAGGCCCCTCTCCTCCAGAGGAACCCTTCGGAGGATTCAAACTCAAGGCCGTGCCCCTCAAGTTCACCAAGAAGATCCAAGACATCGTGCTCAAGGTTAGTTCTGTTTAGACCTGGTTCAGTCCTGGTTCAGTCCTAGTTTAGACCTGGTTTAGTCCTGATTCAGTCCTGGTTTAAGCCTGGTTTAGTCCTGGTTTAGACCTGGTTTAGTCCTGGTTTAGTCCTGGTTTGGACCTGGTTTAGACCTGGTTTAGTCCTGGTTTGGGCTTGGTTTAGTCCTAGTTTAGACCTGGTTTAGTTCTAGTGTAGTCCATGTTTACATCATTTTTAATCTCTGTTTCAATTTGGGTTTTTTTACCCTCCTCTCTCCTCCCTTCATTCTCTCCTCTTTCTCCAACCCTCTCCTCCCTTCTCTCTCTCCCCTCTCTTTTCTCTCATTCTCTCCCCTCTCCTACCTTCTCTCTCTCCTCTCTCCTTCTTTCACTTCTCTCTCCCCCCCTCTTTCCTCTCCTTCTCTCCCCTCTCTTCCCCCTCTTCTCCCCCTCCAGGAGGCTGAGTCGATCGGTTCCTCTGCAGACTTTGAGTGTGAAGTATCTCCGTCCACAGCCATCACATCTTGGATGAAGGACGGCGCAAACATCAGAGAAGGTCCCAAACACAAGTTCACCGCAGATGGAAAAGACCGGAAACTTCACATCATTGACGTGCAACTTTCCGACACCGGAGAGTACACCTGCGTCGCCAGGAATGCTGGGAAAGAGGTCACCTGCACCGCCAAGCTCATCGTAGAAGGTGACCTGACCTTGTTTAGACCAGTTTTAGACCTGTTTTAGTCCTGGTTTAGTCCTGTTTTAGTCCTGTTTTAGTTCTGGTTTAATCCTCTCTCCCTCTCTCAGAGCTCCCATTGAAGTGGTTGAAGGAGCTGGAGCCGGAGACTTCCTGTATGAAAGGTCAGCCCATGTACTTGACCTGTGAACTCAACAAAGAGCGTGACGTCGTCTGGAAACGCAATGGCACCCCCATTAAGAACAAGGCGGGAAAGATCGCCATCAATGTGATCGGAATGCAGCACGCTATCACCATCCAGAACGCCACGGATGAGGAGGCGGGGCTATACACCTGCGCTGTGGACGGACAGGAGGATGTGGTTACCTCCACCAACGTCAAGGTCATCGGTGAGTCAAAGGAGGGGTCAAGCACACAGGGGAGGGGCTAAGTACATCTACCAATCAAGGTTACACAGGGGCGGGGCTTAGCACATCTGCTAATCAAGCTCATCGGTGAGTGAGGGGCAAGGCTTAGCAGTGGAGTGGTTAGCACTTTGGACAGTATTTCTGTAGGTCTACTCCCGTCTCCTCTGGTCCTCAGAGATCCTCCCTGTGGTTAGTACTCTATCCTCAGTCTGTAGGTCTAACTGTTCTCTCTCCTCTGTTCCTCAGAGATCATTAAGGACTGGTTGGTGAAGCCCCTGAGGGACCAGCACGTAAAGCCCAAGGCCAGTGCCACATTCAGGGGAGAGCTCTTCAAAGACACCCCCAATTGGAAGTGGATGAAGGGAGACACGGAGCTGCAGCCCTCAGACAAAATCAACATCGAGAAGGACGGCCCCAATGTCAAACTGACCATCAACAACTGTCAGCCCGCCGACGTGTCCGACTACAGCCTGGAGGTGGAGGACCGGAGGTACAGTGCCAAGCTCACCCTGGGAGGTAAGAGTCTACAGACCTGAGACCAGAGACTAGACTAAAGACCAGACCAGAGACCAGATTAAAGACCAGACCCAAAACCAGACTTAAGACCAGACCAGAGACCTGATCAGACACTATAGACCTGAGACTAGACCAGAGACCCAGACCAGACGTGTTCCTGGTGGTGTGTTCCTGGCGGCGTGTCCCTGGTGGCGTGTTCCTGGCAGTGGCTGACGTATCACATGTTCCTCTCTTCAGAACGTGAGGCGGAGATCCTGAAGCCCCTGGAGAACGTGGAGGTGATGGAGAAGGAGGAGGCCCACTTTGATACAGAGATCTCTGAGGAGGATGTGGCTGGAGAGTGGAAGCTGAGAGGACAGGCTCTGACACGGTCCCCGGTGAGTCCCAGAGGGTGTTCCAATATCTAAACATGAAGATATTGTCCATGTAACATCTAAACATGATACAAGAAACTACAGGGTTAGCAGTTTTTATGCTGAGTACAACAGGAGATTTTGTTGTTTGGAGGAAATTATGGTCCTTCAAAAATCACTGTCTTTCAGATTTGATTCAAGATTTTTATTGTCATCATCATAGAAAACAATGAAATAACGTTTAGAGCATCAAACTCTGCAGAGTTTTGATGTAAAGTCCATCCAGTAACTCCAAAAATAACCCCAGTGTCTGTCTAATATTTAAGCCTCACCCTAAGGTCTAACCCTAAGGTCTAACCCTCACCCTAAGGTCTAACCCTAAGGTCTAACCCTCACCCTAAGGTCTAACCCTAAGGTCTAACCCTCACCCTAAGGTCTAACCCTAAGGTCTAACCCTCATCCTAAGGTCTCACCTCTGCTCCTCTTCAGACCGTGGACATTAAAATGGAGGGAAAGAAGAGATTCCTCACGCTGAAGAATGTTCAGCTGGATCAGGCCGGCGAAGTGTCTTACCAGGCTCTGAACGCCAACACCTCCGCCATGCTCACCGTCAAAGGTACTGAACTGTCTTGCTCAAAGGCACACAAACACACAAACACCTCCGCCATGCTCACCATCAAAGGTACTGAAGTGTCCTGCTCAAAGGCACACAAACACACAAACAACTCTGCCATGCTCACCGTCAGAGGTACTGAACAAAAATACCTAACCCTAACCATCTCAGGTACGCCAACACCTGTCCAACGTCAAAGGTCTAACCATGACCCTAGGCCCATGATGAGGAGGGAAATGGAGCAAAGGATCATGGTCCATGTACTTCTCTCTGTTATTTAGCTACAGCGGCAAAAGTACGATGCCATGATTTTTACTCAGGGAACAAAAGCACACGTCCCGCAGGTCTAACCCCTGTCTGTCTCTCTCTGTGGAGGTACGCCTCAGCCACACCCACCCTAGGGCAGACTGACACCGACAGCCCCCTTCACCCACACTCACACAGGCAGATGGAAGTGTGTTGCCCAAGGACACAATTACACTATCCAATACGAGGAGCAATATTTGGTGAATGTCTAAACTCTTCAATCCTCATCAACCTCTGCTGTTTAACTTTAGTTTATTTAAGACCAAACGTCTCCTTGAGCTTCAAAATGTCACATTGAAGAGTTCATCAAAAAGATCTAAATATTTAAAATGTTGTAGTCATGGTTTAGCTGTTCACCAAATCTATAAACCAAACATCCTCCACCCAAACCTCCTCCACCCAAACCTTCTTCATCCAAACCTCACACCAAAACCTCACACCTAAACCTCCTCCACCCAAACCTCCTCCAACCAAACCTCACACCCAAACCTACTCCACCCAAACCTCCTCTACCCAAACCTCCTCCACCCAACCCTCACACCCAAACCTACTCCACCCGAACCTACTCCACCCAAACCTTCTCTACCCAAACCTCCTCCACCCAAACCTACGCCACCCAAACCCCCTCACACCCAAACCTACTCCACATAAACGTACACACAAACCCATCACTGTTTTCTGATGAATGTAAAGTTTGTTTTGGCTCAAAGTCTTTTTTCTGAATCAGCTCAGGTCTGTCGCTGGACTCAGGTGAGTACAAACCTGCTCCTCTTAAAAACATTTAAACCTCTTCTGTCCCTCACAAACTCCGTCTCTACCACTGGAATCATCCAAAATCCTCTGGTTAAAAGTCCCGGTTAAATCCCGGTGTAATCCCGGTGTAACATGATGTGCTGTTGCTCCAGAGATTGCCCTGGCGTTCGTGGAGCGGTTGAAGGATGTGTCGGTGCCTGAAAATAAACAGGCGAAGTTTGAGTGCACGGTGACTCGAGAGGTCCCCAAGGTGCTGTGGTTCAGAGGCATCGACGTCATCACTCAAAGCCCCAAACACGAAATCATCGCCAACGGCAACAAGCACCTCCTCGTCATCAACAACTGTCAGTTTGAAGACGAGGCGCAGTATACGGTGGAGGTGCAGGACATCAAGAGCACCGCTGAACTGAAGGTGGAAGGTGAGAGAGAAGGAGGGAGGGAGAGAGAGAAGAGAAGGAGGAAGGAGAGAGCGAGAAAGAGAGGAGAAGGAGGGAGGGAGAGAGAGAGGGAGGAGAGATGAGAGAATTAGGGAGGAGAGAGGAGAGGGAGGCATAGACTGTATAAAGAAGTGGACTAAGTGAATGCGACGTCACCCACAGCGCTCGGCTCCAGATGAAGCTCATCGAGGCTAGCAGTTATAGCGGCAAATTTGGAGCACAGTTCTATATTTGGAATTCCGACAACAGGTATCATAGCAAAGAGCCAATCAGGAGCGAGGCTGCCCTTCTTGCAACCTTCCTGCCCGCACCGCTTAGAAATGCTGTCAAACCTGTTGCTAATGTTATTAATGTTCATATCTTGATTTGGGACAAAATAGCGAAATAAAAACCCCAGGATCATGTAGAGCGGGTTAATGTGAATATTTTAAGACCAAAATGACGAGTCTGACAGCAGCAGTTACAGAGAGAGGGGCCACAGATTTTACATAGAAAGTGAATTGTAGCCAGAGTCGATGGAGCCAAATCGCCATGATCACTTCCTGTTTGGCTAGTGGGTTAGATATGTCCATTTATATATACAGTCTATGGAGGGAGGGAGGGAGAGGAGGAGAGCACTCAGTATAAGTTGTAGTAGTAGTTTTAGTTATAGAAGTTAAATGAGTGCATATGCAGTTCACTCAGCAGTAGTATAAACTGTAGGACCTGACTCTGAAGGAGGGGCAGCAGTTCAGTAGTAGTAGTAGTAGTAGTAGTAGTAGTAGTAGTACTAGCAGTTGTAGTACTCATATATATTACATATTCCAGGCATGCGTCTAGCCTTCACACACCCACTACACGACCTCACCATGAAGGAGGGGCAGACGGCCATGTTTGAGCTAGAGCTGAGTCACGAGGATGTGCCGGTCGTCTGGTACCGTAACGAGGTCAAAGTTCATGTGAGCCGCTCCGTGGTCACGCATGTGGAGGGACGCCGCCACACACTGGAGCTGCGCAGCCTCAGCATGGACGATACATGTCAGATCAAGGCAGAGGCGAGGGGCGTCAGCTGCTTCGCCCAGCTCAGCGTCATAGGTAACAACCCCCCCCCAAAGGAGAGGGGAAGGGGTGCATGCGCTGCAAAGAGGCCGCCATGTTTCTTTCATCACCATAGAAACGGCTCCATCTCCTTCCAAACACCCGCCCCATTCATCTATTAAATCACTGAAGTCCGCCATCTTTGTCTCGTCACCTCTAAAGCTCCATCTACTACCATCTCATCACCACAGCAATAGTTCAGCTCCATCTAAACCTCCACCCAAACCTCTGCTCCAAGTATCTGTAGAACCATTTTTCTATTCCACCTCCAAAACCTCCCATCTTAATGTCCACCGTCTTTGTCTCATTACCAAGGCAACATTTAAAGCTCAACCCAAACCTCTGCTCCATCCAAACATTTGCTCCATTCATCTTTTAAAACAGCAAAAGTCCACCATCTTTGTCTTCAGACCTCTCTGTTCCACCTCCGTCACTCATCTCCATAAACCTCCATAAGTTTTTAAGTCCGCCATCTTTGTTTCCTGTGGCATCTTCTGTGTCACGTCGTCCATTTTTGTTCCTCACCAGATCTTCTCCATCTGAGCTCCTCTAACTTCAGACGCCTCCATAAACTTCATCAAACTGCACTGAATCCTCAATCTTGGGTCCATCTTCATCGCTCCTCTTCCTCATCTCCACAGTCTGAAGCAGTGTTCACACTCAGATCTGCTTTTATTTCAACTTCCTGTTTAGAGGTGATATTTTGGTACCATTTAAGGTCGAAAATTTGGATTTGAATTGTTAACTGCCACGGTAACGGGGCTAGTTCTCCATCACTCTGAATTATTATTTTAAATTGGATTATTTCAGTTATTATTTAGAAATCGGCTCCACTATCACAAAATGGCATCAGTTGGATTCAGTGTGAATGCTGCAGCGCGTCTTTACTAACATCTTACCTTTTCATCTCTGTAAAACCATGTTCACTGTCTAAGTTTCAACAATGAAACCATCAATGTGTCCATATAACATCTCAGACCATCTCAGACCATTTCAGAACATCTCAGACCATCTTCGAACATCTCAGAACATCTCAGAACATCTCAGACCACCTCAGAACATCTCAGACCATCACAGAACATCTCAGATCATCTCAGTCCATCCCTGTGTCTGTAACATCTCAAACCAAAGCTCTACACTCACTGCTCCATCTGATACTCCTCATGTTTCATCCGCATTCGTTCATTTTGTCTGTTTGTTTTTTTATGTGAAGCTCTTCTGTTTCTAATGAGGCTCACTGCTGTACAGGCTCTGGTTTAATCCTGGTTCAGACCTGATTTAGATCTGGTTCAGACTTGATTTAGATCTGGTTCAGATCTGGTTTAGACCTGATTCAGACCTGGTTTGGTCCTGGTTTAGACTTGGTCCAGTTCTGGTTTAGACCTGGTTCAGTCCCGGTTTAGACCTAGTTCAGATCTGGTTTAGACTTGATTCAGACCTGGTTTAGTCCTGGTTTAGACCTGGTTTAGACTTGGTTCAGACCTGGTTCAGACCTGGTTTAGATCTGATTCAGACCTGGTTCAGACCTGGTTCAGACCTGGTTCAGACCTGGTTCAGACCTGGTTCAGACCTGGTTCAGACCTGGTTCAGACCTGGTTCAGACCTGGTTCAGACCTGGTTCAGACCTGGTTCAGACCTGGTTTAGATCTGATTCAGACCTGGTTCAGACCTGGTTCAGACCTGGTTTAGATCTGATTCAGACCTGGTTCAGACCTGGTTTAGATCTGATTCAGACCTGGTTCAGACCTGGTTCAGACCTGGTTCAGACCTGGTTCAGACCTGGTTAAATTTGGGCTTCAAAGTCCTGGTCAGGTCCAGCTCTGATACAGGAAGTGGCCTCGCTGTAAACAGGAAGCTACTCCATCTTGTCCCTCCCCCTCTCTCCTCCTCTCTCCTCTCCTCTCTCCTCTCCTCTCTGCTCATCTCCTCCTCTCCCCCTCTCTTCTCTACTCCTCTCTCCCTCTCTCCTCTCTCCTCCTCTCCCCTCCTTTCTCCTCTCTCCTTTCCTCTCTCCTCCTCTCTCCTCATCTCCTCCTCTCCTTTCTTCTTCTCTGACTCCCTCTCTTCCTGTGGCAGAGGGAGACGCTGTCTTCATCACCAAACTGTCGGACTTCACGGCGGTGGAGAAGGATGAGGTGGAGCTACAGTGTGAGGTCAGTAAGGATGTGCCGGTGGTGTGGTACAGAGACCAGGTGGAGCTGACCCAGTCCAAGACTCTGGTCCTGAAGAGCGAAGGAACCCGAAGAACCCTGGTCCTCAAGAAGGTGGAGATCCAAGACCAAGGACAGTACTGCTGCGACTGTGGAACCGACCAGACCAAAGCCAAGCTCACCGTGGAGGGTACAAGACTGGGTTTAGACTGGGTTTAGACTGGGTTTAGACTGGGTTTAGACCGGGTTCAGACTGGGTTTATTCCTGCTTTTGTCCTTGTTCTAGTTCTGATTTAGTCCTGGTTTAGTCCAGGTTTAGACTGGGCTTAGACCTGCTTTAGTTCTTGGTTCAGTCCTTGTTTTAGTCCTGTTTTAGTTCTGTTTTAGTCCTCAGTTCTGGTTCAGTTCTGGTCTAGTCCTGCATTAGTCCTGGTTCAGTCCTGGTTCAGTCCTGCTTTAGTCCTGGTTCAGTCCTTGTTTTAGTCCTGGTTTAGTCCAAATTTAGTTATGGTTTAGTCCTGCTTTAGTCCTGGTTCAGTCCTGGTTTAGTCTTGGTTCAGTCCTGCTTTAGTCCTTGTTCTAGTCCTGGTTTAGTCCTGGTTTAGTCCTACTTTAGTCCTGGTTCAGTCCTTGTTTTAGTCCTGGTTTAGTCCTGGTTCTGACCCAGTCCTGACCCAGTTCTCTTGCAGCTCGGGACATTAAGGTGGTGCGTCCAATCTATGGGGTGGAGCTGTTCGATGGAGAAACGGCTCGTTTTGAGGCGGAGATTTCAGCTGACGACGTTCACGGACAGTGGAAACTCAACGGAGACGTCCTCAGCCCCTCCTCTGTGAGTCCAGACCGAGACCAGACCAAAGACCAGTCCAAAACCAGACCAGAGACCTGAGACCATAGACCAGACCTGAGACAGGACTGAGACCAGACCGAGACCAGAGACCAGACCAGAGACCAGCTCAAAACCAGACCAGAGACCTGAGACCAGAGACCAGACCTGAGACAGGACCGAGACCAGACCAGAGACCTGAGACCAGAGACCAGACCTGAGACAGGATCGAGACCAGAGATCAGATCAGTGAACAGACCGAGACCAAAAACCAGAGACCAAGACCTGAGACCAGAGACCAGGCTAGGATCAGACTGGAGCTGTAATGGACCATTTTGGCCTCTGCAGGGTGAGTTTGTTAGGACCCCTCTGTGTGTGTCGCCCCCTACAGGATGTGGACATCATCGAGGAGGGCCCCAAACACACTCTGATCCTTTACAACTGCAGAGTGCCCATGACTGGAGAGGTGTCCTTCAGCGCTGCCAACGCCAAGTGTGCCGCCAACCTCAAGGTCAAAGGTGAGACCATACAACCCTAACACTAACCCCAGCCTCAAGGTCAAAGGTGACACTTTAGATGAATAAATTAACATAATAAAATGATTTTAAAACTGTCCCAGATCTGGTGATATTCCATCTCGATTTTTACAGAGTTTAATCCACAACTTTTGGGTTTGAGGGCGAATGCTCAACCACTGAGCCACTGCCCCAAAACTGCCCCACACATGTTTCTGACCTTTTGTGTCTTTCTGCCTCCTTCTTCTCTCCCCATCTCCTCTCCCCCTCCTCCTCCCCCCCCCCCCAGCGCCCCCTC
>KN472076.1:84664-125737 GCA_000787095.1 Periophthalmodon schlosseri | reverse complement strand
ACACACACACACACACACACAGCATTTATAATAATAACAACTTTGACTTTTAATCCACAAGGGAAATCGACGCAGTAGCTCACAAATTGCAATACAATAGTTCTTAATACCAAACAGAGAACAGAATGGAAATAAAACTATATTCTTTCTTTATTCTTTATATGTCTGGGACCATGTACAAATTCATTAATCTTACAAAAGAAAAGATGATTTGTACCAGATTTAGCTACTTTCCATCTGCAGTCCCTGGGCAGACTGATGTCGACACACTTGATTATCTAAAATGTGCTTTTTCAAATTTCTAGTAAAATTATTAAGATCTGCAGACAATTTCAGACTGTGTGGAAGCTGATTCCACTATTTGAAAAGAAGAGGCCACCTGAGCAAAGGCTGAGGATCTTTTTGGAACTATGCAGTTTCGGTTCACAGAGGACCGAGGGTAGTTTGTTCAGAAGAAATTTTAATACGTTTTTTCAATGGAGGTGGAGCTGCATTATTAATAATTTTGAATAGGTTTCTTAGATTTGAATACAGAATTAAATTGTCCAGACTGAGAATTTTGTATTTACTTAGGATATTACAGTGGAGATAACAAAGTGCCTTAAATGAAAATAGTAATAGATAAAAAGTGTGCACCGTGTTATGATGGTAAAACAAATGAAGCAACATTCAGTGCTTGCTAGCCAGGGTTAAACCAGGCTAACTTTTCCAGTATTATGTGTCATGTTTAAGCTATAGCCAGCAGCAAGTGACACCCCACATGAAAACACACAGAAAAAACAGAGTGTCACTGTTAAATGAAATATTGTGATAGATTTGATTCCCTGGTTGTAGATATCCGCCTGTGTCCTCTCAGCGGAGCTCACATCCTGCAGCAGAGGACAGTGGACGTCCCTGACAGCACTGTACCACTGTCACACTGACTCACAGGTCAGGCTGGAAAACACCTGACATCACAGCGTTACCGTGGTATCAGCACCTCGCTCTGATTTCCTTGTTTTGTCAGGTGTGGGCTGCAATAGATCCATTCTTTTAAAATAGCACACACATCCGCCTCTATGGTCACTGTGAATATGTTTTCCAAGAGAAAGAAGTTCTGTAAAACATGAAGAATGATGAACAAGAATGATGTAATTCTTGTCATAAAACATGCAGATGTGAGATAATGTCCAAGTAAAAAAAAGCTTAAAAGTCCTATATTAGGCAACATTGACTCTCATGACCTTAAAGCCATGTTATAATGCCGTTACCTCATCAAAAACATACCTGGAGTTGTGTTTTGTTTCATTCACACAGTAATCCTCTATTATTAGTTGGTCTACATCTCCAAAGCTCTGAATGCTCTGCTCTGCTCTGTCATGAAGCAGTAGTTTGCAAGTTAGCATCTACCTTTTACCTTTTGTTCAGTAGAGATTGGCAATACTAGGGCTGAAATCATCCAAATGATTCTGGTGAAGGTGTATTGAGTTTGAAAACAAAGTGAAGCACTTCCTGTATGACATCAGGTGCAATAGAGTGTTTTCTGTTTGAGAGAAGAACTCATTTTAAATATGCAGGATTTGTGTGTTAAACGTGTGAATGAAACAAAACACAGCTTCTATGTTTTTTGACGGGGAAACAACATTATAACAGAGATCAGAAAATTGTGTAATATGGGCCCTTTAAACGTGCAAAATGTAACTTTTATATCACTTGCTTGCCTCCATGGAAGTAGTATTTTGCCTAGAATGTTCCACGGTATGTCATTAACATTCTATTTTTTGATGCAAATGATCATGTTACATGTCAGATCTGCGGAGAGGTGACCCTGCTCACAGTGAGAATGGATGTTTTTCAAGTTACTTGAGTGATATAAACACATGAAGTTGAATAAATGCAAAATACAATGTTTAATGCAATACTGTGGAACATTTCAGGCAAAAGAATAACATCCGTAGACAAGGACATAGCAGAACCTCCACCTGAAAAGTTACATAGTGCACCTTTAAATCATTTAATTAAAATAGTTTATATGTTTATCCACACAGCAAAAAAAAAAAAAATGAAATAGTGAAATATAGCCCATTTGCTATAGCCTTTACAGTAATGAAAAAGCATGCTACCTTTGCCCTGCTGCCCCTTGACGAACCCACCCCACAACTGATAGATGCAGTGATAGCCGTGATAATGCACATAAGTAGAGGGTGGATCTTCATGTAAAATTCACTTAGCTGCCATATTTTTCCGCTCGTGGGACAAGATTAATTGCGGTATAACTTGTTTCGGGACGGGGTGGAGGGCTCGCACGTTGAGAAAAATGGTTGAACCCCTCTCCCCCCACCAGCTCCTGTGTCTACCATCTCTTAATACATCCTGAGAAATTGAGGTTAAGAGGGGATATCCAGGGGTTATCTGGCGTTGCGGCTCGTACCGTGGGGCGGAGATTGATGGTATTCATATGGTAATTCCTGCCCATTGTCCCGGGTTTGCTATAATCTGAGAGGGGGGCCTTCTTATGCTTCCCTGTTCAAATCAAGCTCACTGTTACTTTATCATGTCCGCAGATGCTGATCGCAAAGACAGAGACGGATGGAGAGATGCATCGCTACCAGGTATTTTGTGTGTAAATTAAAAAGGAGCTAAGTCAATAATATAGGGCAGATGTAATAAAATAGGCCTATATGGTCTTAAAAGTAGTAAGATACATTTTGATCTTCTCATGACTTAAGCTGCATTCATCCCAAACATTTCCATCAGTCTTGTTTGGTGGTTTTACATTTCTAAATCCGTCTATTGAAAACCATCGGATTGTATGAATGTGTTATACTATCTGTCTTAGTCATCTTGGACTGCTGCCAATTGGTTATTTAGCCCTTCCCTAGGTTATTTTTGCATATACTGTAACATGTTTACAGACCATTTTGTTTCAATCAAGGCAAAGCAAGGCAAATTGTACAGCACAATTTGTACACAATTCAAAGTGCTTTACAGAATAAGACAATAAAACCACAATACAACTAATCAAAACATAAATAATCACAAATAATCATCATAAAATTTACATTAAAAGAGAAGAGTGCAGAATAAAAACCACATAAATGCTGGGTCACAACATTCTATAGGCCAGTAATATGTAATTCAATTGGGGAGCTAAAATGAATATTGTTAAAATGCATTTTTTTATTGTGTGAAAGATTCAACATTTGTTAATTTACCTTTTGGATATTTGTAATAAAATCACCTTCTAATCAGTAGAAAAAGTGAGTCTTGGTCCCAGCTGGAAGTAAAACATCATTACATTATATAGAACCTGAAAATCCTCTGTATCATCATTGTACGTAAATTCCACCTTCCTTTCTTACCCTGTTGTACTTTTGGATGTCTTTTGCTCAGATGCAGATGCAGAAAACCTGTGTGTGGTCAGTCTTTACTCTCACATACTCGATCCATATACCGGTACACAGACCCACAGCTGCTATAATAAATGTCTTATCTATATACTCGTGGATCTATATATCCACTACACGCCTGATCAATAGTCATGAATCTGAGAGCATGAGATGGACATGCTGTTTCCTCCAAAGAGTCAGCCAGAAATTACCACAAATAACATAGGCTCCACTGTATGTTATAATATTCATGTAGGTACTTATTTACAGATATAAAAATAAAATAGTAGTTTTTGTTACAATCATGTGTCATACAAGTTCACAGAGAGCCCAGTCCTTTCCCATGTCCCACAGTGTTATTCTTATGGCTGTAATTCTTCAAATAACTTTTATAATAAATAAATAATCAAATTTAATTTTTTTTTTTTTTCAGTTTTTGCCATGCAGCATTAGATGAAATTGTTTTATTAACAGTATTCTTAATTTACTTTGAGTTGGTAGATTTTCATGCTTATTATAGTTATAGACAATGTGAAATGACTGTTAGTCTAAATAACAGTAATGAAAAGTTTGTCACATTCTGAACTAAAATGTGGGCTAAATTTGGTGCTGTCCCCATTCGGCCCTGTGCATAGTTATTCTACAGGAAGTAGAAAATGTAAAAGTGCCATAAATTGAAAGTTGGCTGTAGAGGAGCCAGAGGAGCAGTTCATTTTCAGCCCTAAACCACAGCTTTGATTAAGTTAGTCTGCAGTGGTTTAGTCCGCACACTTCAGATCAGTCTCTTCATTGACTTCCTGAAGCTGTCTGCTGGTGTGAGCACTTTTCCTCATATCACCCCACTGAACACACTCCCAAAGATGCACACACACTCGGGCTGGCTCCCTTACTTAATCAATACTCATATTAATCATCTAAAATATCTGCGTGACAAACCAATTATTAACGTGCGCCGTCGAGTCCAATACGCTGATAATGAATTTAGTGCAAACGGCGTGGACTCCATCCGTTCATTAACTGCTGATGGTGGCTGTAATGACTGCTCAATGTCATTGGGATATTCGAGCAGTATTGATGAAGCACTGAAGCTGGTGGTCACATGCTTTCATACACATATACAGTACATAGTTTTTTGCCACATACACATCGCTGTGTACAAAAATGTTTTAACATGCATGCTTTCTGAACACTTGCTTTTAAGGATCATTGTAGTTAAGAGATGGGCAGTGGCCTACCACCAGAAAGTTGACATTTCTGGTGGTAGAAAGAGATTTTTAACCACACAGTTGCGGACACTACATAAATATATGATATACCCTATAGAAAATGTTGGGGCCAATGTCAAAAAAGTTAGGAACCCTGTCCTATAGGGCAATGTTTCGCAACCTTTTTTGGCTCGAGTACCCCCTAAGATTTGTCTCACAATCCTCCTAACTCCTAACTTGAGTACCAGGCAAATAAATATTTTTACTAGTAGTATATTGTCATTTTTTTTCTTGTGTTACTGATATTGATGTCCTCATAAATTATTCTTGAATGTGTAAAATCAACTACAAAGAACAGTTTTATGCTCAAATACCATTGCATTTCACCTTCCTTTAAAATCTGAAACCATTCCAAGTACCCCTTAGTAAGTGCTCATAAGTGCCCTAAGTGTCCTAGGGGTCCACAGGCCCCTGATTGGGAAACGCTGCTATAGGGCCTGACACTTTTGCTTTCAGTATGTAGGAATGTGATATTGGTGACATTGTGTGACTGTGTTAGTCTCAGTCTCTCTAGCGGTAATTGAAGTTATTAGACTAAATCTTACCCCCACTTTTTAGTATCAAGATATTAAACTTTATCCACTACTCTTTATATTTTCAATGTTAATGGTCTGAGCCAACTGCGACACAGGTGAAAATCTTCATATCTTTACACCACATTTACATCTTGTCACGCGACTCCTCCTTATGACTCTTATTGATGTTTTTGCTCCTCGCTCCAATAAGCATCTAATCAAGAGCAGAAGGATCAGATGAGATCACAGGGACATGATGGATCTCCAAATCATTTACTGGGGCTGGCCCACTCAGCCTAACCACAGGTACACATCAGTCTGACTAAATCTGCAGAAAGATGAGCTCCTGGATATGCACCATGGAGTCTGGGTTAGATAAGGGGAAGGGAGGTTTTGAGTACTGCCGCCATCTGCCAAGACCATCCTTCAGGAAATCCACGGCTCCATAGGATGTAATCAACTAATTATGGACTGATATAATTATGGCTTGATTTATCATAAGATCGTACGTTCTATCTGTATATTATCTTAAAGTGTGAGATCCAAAGACCATCAGTGCAAATATAACTTATTTACAATGCATCCCAGAGTTTCCTTTCCACCAGAGTAGTCTTTTTATATGATAGAGTAGTTGTAATTCAAACTCAGCCATAGAGCATAGTTAAAAGATAATGTTCAGTACTGTATCATTTAAAATCATGTTAACCCACTTGGAGACCTTCAGGAAACTCTCAGAAGTTGTAAAAGTGTTCCTCAGTGACATTGTTCACAGTGTGAATAACGCTGCATCATTTCATGTTTTGTCACTTTTTGGGTCAGTGTTCGGTGAGAACTGCTGCCCTCCATGTTGTCTCGTGTCAGTTTCCCCTCCCGTTCCAACAGCTCTCACATTTGCATACAAATGAACATCTAAACGGCCTCAATGACATAATTGACTCGCAATTAGAAATTTTCTTGAGCCGGTCACTTTGCACTGGACAGACCCAGAGCACAAATGAGGAGCGACACATAGAAGGGGAGAAAAATGGCTGTGATTTTGCATATTAATGAGAGTCATTAGCTGTCTTTGGCAATGGCTGACAAGGGGACCTATTTATGCCCTGGCCTCTGCCGCTTGACTGAGGAGAGGGTCCACTGCAGCGACCAGTGCTAATTGTTTCTGAGCATGTTGTCCAGCTGATCATCATCATCATCATCACAGGGAATTAGCTACAGAGTGACGCCTTGGCTGGTGCTCTGTGTGGCCTATTATGATAACTCTGTGTAAGCTTTTAACTTCTGCTGCTCGACAAGAGCCAAGCTTTTAACTTGTGCCCATTAAGACCTTGTACCTTCCTGTTTCTCCTCAAGTAACAACTATTAAATTCAGAAAACTCGAAAGGTGAGCCAGAATACCATGGGTGCAAGCTGTCATTACACTAATGTTTCATATGGAAAAGTCTTCAGGAACAACTTAGTCAAGGATCCTTGAAAATTGCATTGTTTGTCACTATTAGAAGCCAATTTTTTCTTCTCCTTGACTTATGAAAGTCATTTTTTTAATTGTTAATTTTTGGCCCACTATGTTTTGGAGAGACACAGTATTAAAATGAAAACAAAAACCTCAGTTGGGTTAATTGATTAAATTCACATCCTGTTTAACCAACCACTTTCAACACTGGCAAGTGTCGCTGTCCAAAGTGCTGAAATTCCGAATGACTTCATTCTCTCAGTCTTCATTTATAGAATATTGATTGAAGTCAATTTATTGCAGGAGTTTCCTATACATTTTGACAGTGCCTATAAGATGATGATCCACCTGTCAAACTTTATAATCCCTTCCATCATTGTTTCAATTAACTAATTTGGACAGTATCCATCCATAAAAAGAGACCCAAAACTCCCCATAAACCAGCAGTACAGATGAAGAGGTTATCAGGTAAAGCTGGTGCCATGCTATGTAGTTATGGAGACATAAAAGGAGATCACACAGCCATGTCCGATATGCTGCCCTTTCTGCTAACGACTTGAGAGGCCACAGAGGCTAACTGCCCCTGCTGCCCCCTCCACCTCTCCCACCTGCACTCACATGCAACCTCTACTAACGTGCACATATATGCCAATACACACACACAGGTTGTAGGTCTTTTACCAGCTATCGGCGATGTCCCTGCCACAACTGCCAGTGTGTTTGACCTTTCTGTCCAGGCCTAATCGGATTGTGTCCCTCTTTATGAAATCAGACGCTAAAGGTCGGCGGGCTGTTTAACATGGGGTGGAGGCCCAGAGCTATGGAATTTGCCTTGGTAGTAAATTACCTTTATTATGTTTGGGCCATGTGATCCCACACTGTCCCAGAGGCATGGGGGGTGACATGCTACATGAAGATGGGCTGCAGAGGGACAAATGCATACAGTGGTCAAGTGGAACTTTTGTGACCTTCAGAGCTGGCCTTTTACTTACTTATTTGAATGATTTTAATCCAGATTTGTTGTTGGTGCAAAGTATACAAGTGTAGAATGTACATGACCTCACAATGTACAGTTGTATGAGCTGATAACTCAAAATCACACCACTGACCAAAGCACACAGATTAAAAATATAGAAACTTTAAAGTACATTTTCTGAACAAAAAAACGAAACAAATGAAAAATTCTGATCAGTTCACACTACTGTGTTATTGATGAATACACTTGGGCAGAAAGGGCATCTGGACTAGCCAAACCTAACCACCAGCTTCAAGAAATTACAGGATTGTTTACTGCAACCAAAGATCGACGTCCGTCACACATTTCTGACAATGAGTTTTACTCATTTTTACTCTTAAAGCTAGGAAGTTTTAAAGTCAAGTTATTTTAGTTGCTTCTATCTTCTCCACCTTCTATCCGAACACGGCAGAGGCTTGATAGTGACAGAAAATATAAAAGACGTCATGCCCAATATTGGAAGTGTCTATTTCCAGAGCCTTAGCCTTCTCTTTTCCTTAATCTCTCTTGTGCTTCTTCCCAAACACAGATCATGTTTGATATGTCGCGGTGCTGTCCATTTGAGCCAAGCTTGTATCAGACAGGAAGCCTGACACAAGTATGGTTGTCATATCAACCTCTGATCCATCATGCCGGTTTGTTCCCTCTCCCTGATCTTTGGTCACATGATGCGGATGGGACATGGCAACTGTTATGTGTTATGTATGTGAAGTCGTGTGGCGTAGGCTCTGGGCAGTGAACGGAGCGATGATGGAGCTGAAAGTGATAGGTGCAGACAACAAAGAGAAAAGCACTTCAAGGCTCATGTGCACGTCTTCAGAGAGACCAGGCGTGAGCCAAGATGACCAGGCAGTCCACATGTGATGGCTGTGGGGTCACTCATTACGAATAATTACTACAATATAAAAATAAATGACAAATACAAGATCTTCATCATCAACTCAAAGTTAACACAAAGTTACTGTATTAAAAGAGTTTGGTTTAGGATAATCTCTTGTAACGTAGGCTAATCCAAATATTTTGAAATTCCTTTTAAAACAGTAGGGTTATCAAAGCTGCTGAGGCAGTGATTGTATTAGGAAAAACCTGTCTCAAAGATAAATCTTTTCTCAGACATTTGGATCTTTATAATTATCTGGGTATACACAAAACATATTACCGTATACTTTAGGTAGTGATCGGTATGAAACAGTTATGCAGTATGTGCAGTTTTTGATTTCTATTGAAAAGAATGAACAATGAAACGTAACAGGATCTCAGTCATCTTCCACTAAAAGCCTCAGAGAAACTATTACAGATAAAATATGGTCATAGCCCATTTCAAACTGAACATGCACACATTCATAACCCCTTAAACCAATTGTTAAAATGGCCCGCTCTGTGGATGAGCTGCAAATGTTTTCAGACTAATACGGTTTCCTTCATCAATCGCTGCTAATGTGAGGCCAGGGTTGGTGCCATACGACTTTGTCTGGGCATGGTGTCTGCAAACTCAGGGGAGAGATGCTGCAGAAGAAATGGAACCTGCACAACAAAAAGAACATATGTCAGTCTCTGGTATAGAAGGGTAACAATGGGACTTTGGTCACACTGTCAAATGTATATTTTTATCAAACAGTTTGCATCCATGTCACCATATTTGAAAAAAATAAACAAAAAACATCTCAGTTGATTCATATGCCTACAATAGCCTATACAATTCCCACAAGATGAAGCGAGACATAAGGCTGGGTCCGAGAGAACGAGACAAGATGAGATATTGACATAATTTATAGTTAATAAAATTGTGCAGGTCAGTTCCCAATTTTGGCTTTTATATTTATTGTAGCGCTTTTTAACTGCAGTTTCTCAAGAGGTGCAAGAGGTCACTCATCAGTGCTAAACCATGTTTTTGTCCAAACCAAGTGTAAACACATGAAAAAGTCAGAAGGAAAAAAATTCAATGCAGCTACCATAATGAAATTCTGACACAATTCTGATACAAAAATCAAGTTCCTGTTGAGAATGCACCTGTGTAAATGAAAGCTAAACGTGAGGGACTTTTGTCTGTATAAAATGAACTAAAAGACAATGAAAACTCTGTGGCTGCCCAGCTAACATTTCCCAGCACTGCAGCTTAAAAGTGTTCCACATTGTGAAATCATTGGGACACACATTTGGCAACCCAACAAAATGCTCATTAGATTAGTGCACGCATAAAGCTCTAATAGTCAAAGTTGGAAAAGCTCATTTGCACATTAAACACTCCATACTCGTTAGGCCTGGACTCTTTTATAATTACAAAGTCCACCACTTAAGCCCATAACATAAATACAACTACGCATCCAGCTGTACAGTAAAAACTATTGAGAGGATAGATATGCTCCATCAAAAATTAACTTGAGAAGCTTTGATAATTATACAAGTGTGTTAAATATTTAAGAGACAGTGGACCGAGAGCTGTTACGACAACTTCATCCAAACAATAACCATCCCAATGTGCTGACTACTTTGGCGTTTTGCACTTTTCCATTTGCATCTGTGCTTTGTGCTGCAGAGGAAGGAGGGAGGGAGAGGGAGATGATTTAAGGTAATGAGAGGAGTAAAACATCATTAGTGCAAATTAACTTTTGTCAGCTGAGGTGATCTTGGTGGGGGCGCTTCTGCCACTGGCGGCAGCTCGCGTAATGGCAATTTATGCATTAACGTGTGTTGCTGTTGGTGTGTGCGTGAAGGTGTGTGTGTGTGTGTGCGCGCCTGCTGATGGCTACCAAGGACGCTTTCAGTCTTAAAGGGCAAGTCCATCTTAAAGGCCTTTCAAATAATGTCTACAGTGTTTTACAGTTTTACTCAAATATATGCGAGATCATAATAAGGGCCAAGACTGTCTGTTATTGGTAAGTTCACTGTACATATAAATACTGTTTGTGCCCTGATGAAAATAACTTGTGTTGTCAAAATGCGTTGGCCGTCCATGATGCTTTAATGAAGGACTTTACACTTTTTTCACAACATGTAGAGTGCCACTGATGTTTCTTTTTGACTTAGCCCGTCAGGTATAGTCTCTCTCCTAAGTTCATTATAGGCCTATTATCCGTGTAGAGCACCTACTTCCACACAATCACGTGAGAAGCACTCACTTTCTCCCTTTTTTGTGAGATAAAGAATTTAAGGTTATAGTGACTCATTGAATATTTAACCCTAAACTAGAAGAAGTTCAAGTTTGTTACCAATGGCGTGAGCTGTGGGGCAGCAGTTAGTGCGTGCAGTTGTATGTACTAACTCGTTCAAAATGGTGTAACTTTTGGCTTTTACTAAACTAATCAATTCTTCTCTAATTATGTGTTCCCCTCAGCGCACTCCCTCCATCTTCCTGTCTTGCTGGAGCAGTTGGAGCAATGGCGATGTTTAATGCATGTCGTTTGTGTTGCACTCAGGGCGACGGGATGGGCTCCACTCCATTAATTAGCACCAAACGATCGTCAGAAACAAGACAAACCCGGGCACAGGTCAACAGCTCCAGGTCTGAGGTACCAGTGAGGTCTGCCCCAAAATGTCTACGGTCAACAGCCAACATACACGCTCACGCGACACTCATCTGGGGACTTTAGTAAGTGATATATCCATTCCTTTACTTTATACTGAAATTTCACTAAAGCAGTCAATCAGCGAGGGCTTTAATTCTTGATTTTTGTCATTGAAGAGTGACCAACACTGTTGATAAATATTATTCTTATAAATCAAAACTCAAAGGTATCACCCATCACTAGTCGATCCAGAGCACTGGTAGATCCTACCCCACCCCATATCCAGTTCAACTCCTTCTCCTTCTGTTGGATAACAGTAACCACAGGCGCAACTGTAAGAAGTAGGATACCGCTGATTGTTTATTCTTTAGTCTCTTTTTGTCTAACTAATATTCTGCAGCCAAGAGCCAATGTTTATAATACTGAGTTATTACAATAAAATCAACTAACTTGAATTTCCTCAAGGCACACAAAACAAATCTCGCACTTCTCGAACAAAAACTGCAGGGACTGGCGGTTAATTAAGCAAAGGGTGTAAATTATTTCTAATTATCACCATAGGACCCCAGCAGAGAGAGTGGGGCAGCATCTTCTATGTTAATCAAGCAATGATGAATAGTGCAGGCTCATACAAACATGGTTTCTTTATGGCTCCCCTGTGCATTGCTCTCAGCACACACCGCACACAACACAGTGGGCGTGGGCCACCAAATTAATTGTATGAAGTGAGCTGGGGAGGGGATAGTTGCTTATACTCTGGATGGTATGAAAAACTTGAGATTCAGCCATTACAATAAAAACAGAAACATGTGTATTTGAATATAGGGCCACTAGTGTTCTTCTCTTGGCCTATAGGTTTAATTGTCTTTTAGCTGAAAATGATCATTATAACCACCATAGTACTGAAATGAGTGTTTTTCACACTTTTTTTTTCAAAATGCTGTATCATTGAAAATTGCCCCATGAACCAGAAAGAGGAGCTTTACACACTATGTCACATGAGACGTGGGGGCATATGAATCAGCCTGCATATTTGAGTTTATTACTATTTTACACAGTGTCTCTGTTTGTGGTCGGCTATTGAAAAGCATTATGATTATGATAGTCTTGGCAATGACATATCTTAATCTGCTTAGTTAGTGGCCAGGGGTCCCCAGCTAACAGATTATCAGCCAGATTTGAGTAATAGACTCCTCATTTGGCTTTAATGCGTTTTGCATAGAGAGCAACCTCCCCTCATCACTCTTAAAGATGAATCGGCCTCTCCGGTTACAAGATAAAGGAAGAAAAGAAACTTCTAAAGATATTAGTCTGCCAGCAACTACATAAATCATAACGTTTTGCTAATGAAGGTAATGTTAATGTACTAACATAGCCACTGTACTGCATACAACAGGCTCCAATGTTTTATGCTGAAAGAAGATAAAATGATCCAAAAGTCCAAATGTATAAAATATTCCATTCCGTCTCAGTAATTATTGCCAAACTGTTACATCACCATTTTATGACTGACAACAAGTTTTTGTAAACTTCCAATTAGAATTTTGACCACTTTTCTTGTATATCTCCAGATTCTTGATATTACAAGTTCCATATCATTTTTCTGGTTCTTGGTTCTCTTCACAATTTTACAAAAATAAATACAGTATAAAGCATGACTCTTAAAAAAGAACATTCTCATTGATCTGAATTAGTCTCTGAGATAAATGATTAAAGTAACTGCCTCAGAAAGTTAGACCAAAAGCATAAACTACACCTGCTGTTTCATCCTGACTCAACACATGCATTTGCTCTATTCTTCCTTTTGTCTTCCAGATTGCCTGAGGACTGTGCAGCGATTGAGGTGATCGGTGTCTCGGTGGGACGTCCTGTAAATGATGGGCAGTGCTCCTGACATAAAGGTCTGCTGTATTTACACTGAGGGCTGCTGCAGCTCCACCTGGGGAGCTGCTCTCTCCCTGTCCCAGCCAAACGTCATCTGTCTCCAGGCCCTTATTAAACTCTTCCACTGTCTCATCAAAAACTCATTAGTCTTTCCCAGGCTTTCATACATTTCCCTACTCGTCTTCATCTCCAATAATCACTTGAGTATGATTTAGCCCGGAGCATAATCGTTTTTAATTGTGATATAAATTATTAGTATTAGATTGGGTGGAGTGATAAGTTTGTCTGAGTGAAAGAAGAAGTGCATGCACAACAGAAAAAAATGTTAAATATTTACTGACTAACCAATGAAGTAAGCCTCAAACCACATAATGCATAATTATGCATTCAATTAAATGAAAGAAATTAAACAATTCTGCATAATTAAAACTTAAAACTCCGTATTACTTTTCAATCCAAATGTATTACAAATTTGGTATTATAGTGCGATAGTAAAGCGTTCACTTCTGGTGTTTTTATAAAATACAAAAAAAGATTAAAAAATATATTTATACCCAATTACATTTTTAAAGGTGCACTATGTAACTTTTCTTGTGGCGAGTATGCCTAGACAGTCTTGTTATTTCTGTCCCTGGAATGTGAAAAACATACATTTTAGTCGTGTCTGAGACAAGCAGGCAGCATACACTCCACCAGAAAAGTTACGCAGTGCGCCTTTAAATTGCATTAGATTTTCAACATGGCATAATATTATTTTGTACATTTTCCGCATGTGTTCCTTAGACGACCTCATTAGACTCCAGCTCAACAGTATGGCTGTATTTGTTTACCGCCTACACAGAAGATACCACAATCCCACATCCAAAACACACACACAGACACGCAATTCACCCCCAAAATAATAATAAAATAAACAAAAAAACAAAAACAGACAAAGCATCCGCGGGCCTTACCTCTCTCCCATCACACACCGGGCTCACGCGCTCAGTCTGACATGCACAGTTTGTTTGGTACTTTTAATTTGACAGGGCCTCTCTCTCTCCCCCTCCACACACATATCCCTACCACCACCACCGCTGCTGCTGCCGCCTCTCCAAAACCTACACACACATAGACTTTTAATTTGACAGCGCACTAACAAGAGCCCGCTGCTTGTCAAATGTTCTCCAATGGCAGCGGGGATCTTGCACAGCCAAGGGGGTTCGCGTTCAAGGACATCTGTGAAGAAAACACACACACACACTGACACACGCACACACACACACACACACACACACACATACACACACACTTTCAATATAGGCTGGCTGCTGGTAGAGAGGGGAAGGCTCTATCCTGCTATGCTCCTGTTGGATTTTTTCCTCTTTATCAACAGATCTTTTTTTTTTCTATTCCCTCTTTAGGTCTTAAGTAGAGAGCTGAGGAGCCGAGATAGACCAGGGGAGATTTTGATTTTGTCGCACGTATCAATTCGGTCTTCAGTCCTCAATCCAAACACCAGGAGGCCTTTTCAAGTTACTCCAAAGGCAGAGGCAACTTTGGTCCTCAATGAAGGTGTGTATGTGTGTGTATGGAGTCTGTAGGGGATGTCCCATGCTGTCTTTTGCAGTTGGTTTTGGTGGGACACTTTGCTCATTAAGGAGAGAAGAGGAGACTGGAGTGACTAGTGGCTGGCTCCCTGCTCAACCGGATCACAAGGCCAGCCCCGCAGAGTGAGAGGGAAAGAAGAGGTTTCAACCCCGTGTTTGTGGTAGTAATAGATTTGTGTGTAAAATCATTAGGGGACCCCTCGGTTTTCGGTCCCAATTTTGGAATGGAAGTTTGGTTTGACGATGATTTCCCATGGACTGCTGCAGTTTTCTACCACTAGATGGAGTCATGTGCTCAGCACAAATACAAGAATTATTTCACTATAATTTGACAAAACTTTTTATGCTAGACTTCCATAGATTGAGTAAATAGGGGATTCAGCACATGTGTAATTACAATCATCATGTGTGGCAGAGTGCAAGGGCAGCAATCTCACACTTCCCTGTCTAGAGTTAAGACACTTCTTCCACCTCTTTTGGTAAGCATCTCACAACGTGGCAAAACGTTGTATCTTTACACTATTGTGGATTGCATCTAGTCCTGAAATCGCTATACCCAATACCCAAGAACTGTCAATTTAGACATTATATAGTATAAAATGTTTTGTATGAATCGATTGACAAACTACAGATGCCAAATAGCTTTCTGACAGCCCTTTCAGTTGTAATCTCAAAAATATCAGTAATGATTTCCTTGGCCCTAAAAAGCCAAAATCTTGAAGTCATGTCAAAAAAGGAAAATCCAAATGTCAAACAAACAAAGAGATATGATCTCAGTGGGGATATCTCTTCCCATCTGTTACTGTGTGTTCTGGTCAGATAAAATATTGCTCATCCACGTCCAATGATCTAGAAAGCTGTTTGCGTCTGTGGCATCCAAAATGTCAATGTGTACATAAACTACTATTTCTCTTCTTTCGCTGACATTAAACCAAGAAAAAATATCTCGGCAAAAGTTCATTTGTTGTGAATACTTTGGCTGATAACCCAAAGTGCATTAAGGGAAATGTGGCATGTTTTATTGTATTTTAGATTATGAGTTGATACCTTAGGTTGGAGTTGGGTGTTGTGATAATAAAAAGCCACCCAGATTATTTGAATCCTGTAAATCACAGCTAAAAGTCAATGTATAAAGCCAAGGTCTATGAAACCATCACCGCAGAATAGAGAACATAGACGATATGTTACCGCATTGCCAAGTGCTACCACTTAATACCATTAATCTTGAGGCTCCCCCCGCGCTCTGTCTCTGCTTGGGAGTACTCAGTGTCCTCTAAAAGTATAGATCTTGACCGCAGCACTTTTCCACAGAAGAGGGAAAGGCTAAAGAGAAAGCGCTGACCCCTCTTCGTCGCAATTTTCCCCTCATCAACTTGTGAGACTTCATTAACTTACATGGGGTAATTTTCCTCTTCCACTGCCTTTCAGAACGTGGGTGTGTTATGACGTTTTCCTCTCATCCATTTCTTGCCTTTTAATATCCTCAACTGAAGACTTTTTCTAAGGGTCTCATTTATTTCCATTAACATTTTCCCCTTAAAATAATTAGAAATAATGTTTTTATTCCAGTGATTTTTTTTTCTTTTAGAAAACCAAAGATCAAATATGTTGAAGAGTGCTACACTATGAAATAAAGGCTGAAGCTGGTTATGGACCATGTTCAGTTTTTCACGGGATAGAAACATTTTCACAACTATAATGTAATGCTGCCCTCTTTAGGAACATTTGTGTAACAGGTCCTAGACTCACAAATAATACATTCAGTAATTACTTTAACATAGTTCTCAAACTGTGGTATTGACATTACAGTGGCTGCTTCTGGTGGTACAAGGGGGCAGTTCTAGTAATGGTTTAATTAAGAATGAATGTTTGCTTTTTTTGTCCTCCTTTGGGTTATTCCTTGCTTACAACAAATTGGTAAGTTTATTCTTATTTCTACCTCTCAGTGTTGTCTCACAGCTCTGTATGATTCTCAGAGTGCCAGAGCCAGGGCAGGAGCATAGATAAATGGCAACCAATCGCTCTTCCAAATGTCAAATGTGACATGTAAACATCCAGTGAACACCACTGTTAGACCAATTCAGGGGCTTGGTTTTTAAACAGACTGGGACTTAACATAGAAAACATATTTCATGTTATATCAATATGTAAATCCCTGCCAAGGACCAAAAAATGAAATGGCAATGATGTGTCATGTTATTGACAATTTAAAAAGCATAAACTATAAATTACATATACTGTATCAAATATTATTGTGAATGTTTTTTCTGTTGTTTAACTAATCAGACCAACAGGGAGATTGCAAAGTCATTGGGCAAAGGTTAACTGCAATATTTAAACAACGATCTGCATAGTTCCAAACGTTCTTCATTATAGACTTTCCTAGACTTATTTTACTTGAGAATCCATTCATTGGCATTAATACAGCAAGCTGAAGGAGCATTCAGATTTATTGAAGGCACATCAGTTGAATAAACACAATAGTTGGACATACATTTTAGTCAATTAATTCTTTAAATTACTCAAACTAGGGGGCATTTTCTTTACATTTCCAAACAAAGATAAGTTCTGTTCCTTAATGTAAGCAGCCCTTACAATATGGAGATAAGGATAAACATGTTTTTAATAAATAGAGAACAGTAATGCTTTTCTTCCTTCTAACAGCCTTTAAGTTAACAACTACTAATCTACAATGCATCACGTTTCACAGCAATATTTAATACAATTTATTATCCTAAATAACTCAATCTAATCCAGTGTATGTAGTAGGGGTGGACAGGGTAAGGCTTTACTGCCAAACACAGTGGCACTAACAGTTTTAACCAGAGCCTTAAGGATCAAGTGCATCAGAATGCTAATCACAAACCCAATGCAAAATGTGGCACTGTGTAAAACGCGGAGTAAAACAAACAGTGTGGTGGATGTGGTAAGAGTTTGTTCTGCCCCATGGAGTGATCCTCACAAGCATCGAGTAATGTGCAATTGCACTGCTGCTTGAGGTAATATCCCATGCACACAATGTTAATATTTGACTCCACTGACTTTTTAAAATGCTTTTTATGTTTTTTGCCTATTTACTCATTCTTTTGTTTAATAAGACAAAACAGATACAGACTACCTCCTTTGTCAGACATCATGTAACAAATAAGCTAAAAGCTTTAACACCCATTAGAAGAAACAACTAGCTACAAGGAGTTGTTGCAAGGGCCAGTGCAAAAAGAAAGTACTGCGTTTATGTGGAATGGTAAAATATTTTTGAATTTTGTTTAATGATGTCTAATTGTATTTTGTTGATTGTTATCAAGAAAATAAATACCATTACCATTTTACCCATTGCCACAGCTTTTTGCATTTATTGGGATTGCATGATTAGTTTTGTGGTCCATTGTGAATTAAGACAAACTGTTCTTGTTGATTTTAAGTCATCACTGACTTTGACTTTGTACATGACGTCTCTTCATCTCTGTCCCTTCTAAATCCTTCATGCACGTCACCAGAAAGCTTCGACACTTGGCTGCATACTCTTCAGGAAAATCCCGGAAATGGCTGACGTGCGAGCTGGAACCAAAATCAAAACACTCTGCCGGGACGCCTTTTTGCCTGAGGCGCTCCACGAAATCCTCAACGTCCTTGTGTCTTATGACTTGGTCCGCTTTGGAGTACAGGTAGTAGTGAGGCCATGCAGGTGGATTATCCCTTACTGCGTCATAGTGATTCTTATGTATATACTTGGTCAAGGGGTACAACACAATTCGTAACATAAAAACAGTCACGGCAAAAAGTGCTAGGAGGATGTACCTGAGGACGGGGCTGATTTGAGGTCCGAGGATAGCTGTGAGCGCACGCAGAGCCCCTCGCACATTACCGCTACCGGGGGCACTGTCCACCACGGCCCCGATTACATTCAAGGAGCTAAACTGTTTGTCGGTGTGCAAGAACTCTACAATGTACCGGTACAACATGAAACCACCATTACTGAAAACGTGAAAGAAAATAGGACTGCTCTCCACCTCATAGTCAAAGAGGATTTCTAGCAGCTTCAGGGCGATACTGCTCAGCTCCTTGTAGCCAAAGGATTCAGAGATGAAGACAGTCTTTATGGGGGCTGTGTAGCGGATAGTCACGCACCCCTAAATAAAGCACAGCGAAAGAGAAGAGAAGTTAATAATAATTGCATTCAGTGAATCTGTGCAAAAACAAGAGGGCTACAAGTTCATCATACTATTGTCACAATACGAAAAGTCAATTTTGATACTTAGGAAAAGGCTTGATACTTGATACAGGTTTCGATACAAAAAATGTATATGAATAAAATGAATAAAAAACACCATTTTGTTAGCCTATAGAGATTAGAGTAATTTTCAACACAAAATAAACGTAGTTTCTTCAATATTACCATGTAGTCTTGTACTAGTTCAGTAATGATCAGGACCTTTCTAAAACTACTAAATTTGGTCTTGTTTCAGTATCAGTTCAAATATAATGAATGCACTAAGATACAAGATTAGATGAGAAACACTGACCATATGACTAAATTTTGTAGAGAATTAAAATAAGGTATGGTTTGTATTGAATGATGTGTATGTAAAATAAATTCTCTTTCTAAAGGCTATCTAAAGCTATTGACACACCTGTACTTAACATACCTGTTCGTTGTAAATGGAGCTGTACTTGGACAGGTGTTTGTCTTTGCTGCCAGCCCAACCCAATAGGATCACCACTGGCTCCTTTGTCCCCTGCCAATGCCTCTCTGAAACAGGACACACAGGCTAAATGACACCTTAGAGAACAGTGGCACATGCAGAAGGCTAGCAGGTAGGCTAAGCTAACTGATCCATGTTACTGTACAATGGATGTGATGCTCACCCGACGTCCCTGCATCTGGAAACACGATATTGTAGTCCATTTCACTGTCCGCCATTTCGGTATCAGTGTGTATCAGCTGATGTCCTTAAGCGTGTAGCTCATTTGCACCCTGTAAATCTAAAATCTAACGTAAAGTAGTGCGATGAGCGCTTTTATTGCACGTAGAGAGCAGAGACAGGTCAATTGACTGTCACTGTACACTTCTTCCTCTTGCAGTGATCCAAGCAGAGCGGAGCAGTTCATAATGCACTACTGCCCTCATGTGGTAAAACAGGCTTATTTTACTTGAGGCCTTAAACGCGTATGTAGTGTAGTCTCTATTAAGTAGAAATAAATACTGTTATTTGTAACAAGCCAAGCCAGACAGAGAAGCAATGTAAAAAAAAGAAAAGAAAACATGTTTTATTTGTTGGCATGTTGCTTAAAGTGTAAAAAGTAATTACCAGTCTCCAAATTTACAGAAAAGCCACAAACATGCATTACAATACAAAATTAAATTGTATTTTATGATCTTCATTATAATACAATTAACACTTTATCCGAAATCAGTCTGTCTATAAATTAATTTAATAATACAGTTCTTAATGTTATACTCCAGTATTGGTTCAAATCATAATTGTGAATGAGGAAAGTGAAAAAGGTCTATATGACAACCTGAGAAAAGAACAGAAAAAAACAGAAGTAGTTACATTCAAAACCACTAGTGTCTTGACTCCCACACTCTCTCCATTTTTTGCACATGTGCTTTGGACGACTTGGCGAAGGTGCTTTTGACTATGTTTAGTGGGACAGATTTGCCACTGAGGTACACCTTATTGAGACCACTAGGAAGCCACTGTTGTGCGTCCTGCTTTGGCTGTTCACTCCCAGCCGCCCCCTCCTCACTTTTTCGGTCAGTGACACAAGAATGAGCAAATATGTATCCTGTCATAAAAGCATCGAACCCAGCCCTGTGTGTCCCTGTGTCTAGTTTCTTTTTCTGTGGTGAGCGGATAGGAGACTTTTTCATTACATCTTTATTCATGCTTTCCACACCGTTGTCGGTATTAACGGTTGGGAGGTCGCTGGTTGTAACAGAGCTTGTGATTTCATCTTTCTCATCAACAGACTGTTCTTGGACATCTATTTCCATATGAGGTATTTTGTTTTCTGGTGCGCCTTCAAAAATAGATGAATCCAATGTATGTTCGCCTGCTTTCTTCTTATTTCTTTGTCGCTTCCTCTTTTTTCTTTTATCCTCCTTGTTCTTTTCATCTTGGAGGACAATGAGGTCAGTGTCATGGGACAATGGACACTGTGTGCCATTTGGACACCAACCAAAAGCCTGCACAGCAAAAACAGAAGAAAAAAGTTTAATAAATTATTTGTGTGCTTTTTATATTAAACTTAATAAATCAGAGCACTCACAGAGAAGCGTTCACATATTTCTGTCTGTCCCTCTGATGAGATCACATCTGGGCACTCTCTGAAGTCCACATAGCTGGACATATGACCCCCATATTGACAGAACTCTACTTGGACATGAGGTCCAGCAGCCCCGGAGGTCAAACCACGAAAGTTGTCCAGTTTACTGAAAGAAAAAAGTAAGTTTATCTTATCAAACAAAACGGTTTATATAAATCTCCCAGATTTACAAGAAAAGTACCACTGACCATTTCTTATAGGCGTACTCCAGGTAGGATGCGGTCAGCCTGAGCTCAAACTCAGTGACATATTTGGTATCGTAAATACCCGCAGGAAACATTTCTGACAGATCAGCCGTGAAGGTCGCCAGTTGTTCAGGCAGATGAGCATAAAAACTCTGGCAAGAAAGAAGATATTGCTCTGATAACAATTTATAACTAGTAAACACTTACAGAATATTAAAAACAGCATCTTACATAGTAACGCTTCATATGACGTATCATGTAATGTACCTGGTATAGAAAGGCCATGTCAATGAGGCCATTGTGGAGCACCAATGGTTTTCGGGCACGCAGCAGTTCAGTGAACAGGGCCCTGATGTGAACACCCTGGTAGTCAGATTCTGCCTGTTGTGGAGGAACAACACAAAGAGATAGAGTAAAGACTAAATAATATATGTAGTAGTCCTTGTGTCATTACCTTGTTATTGCCCTTGAGATAGGGGATCCCATGAGCATACTGCTTGTTGAAGTCAAACCCGTGCTGCACCAGAAACTGCACAGACTGAGGCTCAATGATGTACTCCTCTGAACACAGCAGTGTCAGGTTATACACTTGGACCAGGTACGAGTCTGCAGGCTGTGGCAAAGGAAATATAATAAGGTTTAATTACTCTCTTATTACAATGGTGCTGGCAGTGACTTACCTTGTTGTCTAGTTTTTTGTAGCATGCAAATCCAAGGGAGAGGATGGAGCGAGAGCGAGCAGCGTGACATATAGCCTTATATCTGTCCTCTATAGATCTTGAACAAATAAAGCAGAAATGATTAGTATTCTCATTTCAGACACTAATAGTGAAAAAATGAAGATACACACGGTATAACAATTCTAACAATATTCTTACTCAGCTAGTAGGGATTTCCTGTTCCCAAGACCACTCAGTTCCTAAAAAACGAGAAAACACATTTCCATAAATAAAGTGCAATGTTGTAGATATACTCGCTACAATTATATACATTAATTATGATATGCCTACAATACCTTCAAAACATAATACGATACTTACGGTGTCAAGAGCAATAAAGGAAGAGGTTTTCAATGCAACAACCATAGCAGGCCAAAGCTCCTTAAAATTGTCATTGTGAACATCAATGACTGGAACTACGAAGGAGGACATCACTTTGCAACCTACTGCTGCAGCTTTATATTGAAACCGCTTAAAATGTGTCTCTTTTAAGACCGTTATGTGTAACGTCAGTTAGTTAAGACTTCGGAGCAGGTGAAAAGTGAAATAAAACGTACAATTTGAAGATGCAAAAACCGTAAACATTTCAACGTGCTTTGGGGTCCTGTGCTTGGTCATGTGACTTAAAGACCCACTATGTGGCTAAAATGCCTGAGAGATAATAAACGCGTAATAGATATCATTAATTAATCTACTGCTTACACAATGCCAATACATACTGGTATTTAGAGTGACTAGACACTTAATTCGTCAGTTAACTTTTAATTTCCTTTAAATATTTAGCACATTTAGCTGTTTTTGAAAAGGCATCCACACTAGACGCACGTAAACATGACGTCACCAAACTACACTGCGAAAGGCTCCAGCGCCATTTTGGCTCAAACAAAGTCAAAAATATTTTATCTTCGTCAAAATTATTTTCAGAAAAAAGCTGAACTGTAATGTAAATCGAGTTGGTAACTACACGTTCGGTTTCTAGAAGTAAAGCTGAACTGCATATGTAACTTTTTCTGCTTGTTGTGAGTAATTTTAACGACTAAAACCCCAAGAAATTGATTATTTAATATCTACCTCTGGGCGCAACTCGCGACCAAAAAGCGCAATTTTCGGTTGTCATTGAAAGCATTCGTGTTTGTGGTGGCAATGGGAGGTTGCTCTGCTCCACATTGCTCAAATTCAACTAGTATTGGCAAACAGCTGTTCAGATTCCCCAAAGACCCAGTGCGCAAGAAGAAATGGGTTGTCAATTGTCGACGGGATTTTGAACCTACCCCTCACTCTAGACTCTGCGAAGTAAGAAAGCAGCTTTAACTAAAACAAGTGTGGTTATTGCATTTTACCATGTTTTATTATATTTTCCAAACCAGGATCACTTTGAGCACAGTCAATTTGAGGAGGTAGCCAGATCTCCAGCTGGTGGGAAGAAGCTGAAACCCAATGCAATTCCAACTGTTTTTAGTATTGGAGAGCCCCCTTATCCAATTGTCACAACGTCATTCATTTCCATCCCCCTAAAACCAGAACCAGGCAAGTCATCCACGTAATCTGAAAACATGTTCATCAACCCTAATAAACAAAATAATAAATATAATTGCTTTCAGTTGAGAAAGACTTGAATGTGGGGGACCATGGCTATGCAAGGCGCAACCCACTGCCAGGAATGGACGAGGAGGATGGAGACTGCCCCAGAGAGGACCAGCAGCCCTGTAACCAATGTCACCTCCTCAAGAAGCAGCTGGAGCAGGAGATGCAAAACTCAGCAAGGCTACAAAAAGAGGTACACATTTTACACATAGTATTTGGACATTTATTTATGTTATTGTACATGACTGTAAACTCTTTTGGCACCTTATATAACTGAGTGAACCATGCAACCAGGGAATGTAGTTACATAATAATAAATGTGATTAGATATGTATTGACTATAATAAAACTTTTGTTCTTGCTTATGAACAGTTTTATAGATACTGGTAACTTTTCCTCTCTCCCCATTAGGTTGAGGAAATGAAGAAGCGTTTCTATCGGCTTGACCGCATTGAAAAAGGCCTCCAGAACTTCTTATACGAGGATCAGGTCCGTGCTTTGTCCCTCACCAAACGCTCCCGACGTGCTGTCTGGTCTCCTGAGACAATCATTAAAGCTCGGAAAATTCGTACTGCTGTTGGTACCAAGGGCTACGAGTACCTACGTGAACTGGGGTACCCTTTGCCCTCCTACAGGACGCTGTGTAACCGACTGGAGACTAAAATCATGGTGACCACAGACATGAGCTGTGAGGAGCTGGCTGAGCTGGGCCTTGGCCTCATGGCGACCTGTGACAGTCCCACACAAGGAGTTGGAGACAATGATGAAGAACTCATTGGTGTTTTGTCCTGATTGGTTGAAATGCACGCCTACTTCAAAACATCTGCACAAACCAAAGAACATACATTTTAGGTCACTTCACCTGATCTGCAAAAAAAGATGGGGCCGCAGATGTGTGACAGTTTGGAAAATATATGCAAATTAGGGATGGGACAAGATCTCAGAGATAAAATTGGCACAAAAATGTGCACACGTGGAAAACGAACTTGTGAGATATTCCTTTTCATGTGTTTTTCCTTGGACAAAAATGGTTTAACGTTGCCGAGAAGCTATAGTTTCAAAAAGCAGAATACAAAAATACAAAAATAAAATAAATTAAAATAAATAAAACAATTAGAGGCCAAATTTCTGAACTAAACTAAGTTATTTATTATAAAGAACTTGTCATAAATAAATTGTCAAAATCTCATTATTCCCATGGACCCAATCTTGTATTGTGTTTGGTCTCATGGAAATTGTGACTCGTACCATCCCTATAAAAGATGTCTTCAGAATTGTATACATACTAAAGTTTTATTCAGGGGTACATATTTCTGCAGCTTGTGGGCCCGGGTAATGGAGGATGGGAAATGGAGAATGGAAAGGATTCTGGATCAATATTTTTGTTTGAGTCCACATTGGGCTATTCAGGTTATGACATGACAAGCCTGTGTACAGAAAGTAAAAACAGAAACAACTATAAACCTTATTAAGCCATCTGCATTCTGAATCTTAACCACAGATTTAACCATATAATTCTTTTCATCAACCCACCTCAATTTTTAAGCATGTTATGTTATGATGTCTCCTTAAAGTATTAGGTTCAGTATCCAAATTCTTGCATTTAGTAATGGGTTATGTAATTCTGATGATGCCATGAGTGTGGTGACAAGAAGCACTAATGTGCACACAACTGCAATGTCACTACTGATAACTATTAAAAGCTACAGAAATGTTGCAAGGCTTTCTATATTAAGGGTATTTCAGTAATACCCTTTAAGAAAGTGTATTGGATTATCATTTTGCATATTGTGCAACCTTGCTAAATTTACTCAAATAAAATGTTTGTGTTGTCCAGTAAACTGAATGTCGAAACAGACTGAAACAGCACTTTGATCTCCTTCTTGTGAGTTCAATTGATTTTTACTGTTAATCACATGATCTTCTAAAGCCATAAACCAATCATGTCAACACAAGTAGTTTGGTGACGTTAAAAATAGGTCTTTATATTTGAACTTTAATTAACACACTGTAGATCTATTAAATTGCAAACTAAACTGATTGCTATACACACTGTGAGTCATATAGTAATAATAATATTAATTTCTTTATTTTGTGTTTTGGACTATTTTAAAACATGCTCTAAAATACCCTTCACTTACACTGTTGTTTTTCTCTCCACTATCTATATCTCTGTTTGAATTGGGGGAAGTGCTTCATCATCACCAAAGTCTTTAAAAACAAGCAGAGAGCAGAGATTCTCTGATTGGACACAGGGAGCAGAGAGGGGAAGCAGGTAAAACATGTTTAATTTCTATGTATAATGAGATAAAAGATGTTTTTGATTCTTGATTTACTAAGCTCTACTTTAACTGTATCTTCACATATTTTTGCTTTTTTAAATTCAAAACAGCAATCATAATCTAAACAATTGGACATCTTATACTTAAGGTGCATTATGTAACTTTCTGGAGGAGAGTACTTGTCGCCATGGAGATGTTTTTGGATTGCCTGGAATGTTCCACAGTATCCCATTAAACATCTATATCTCCATGCAGACAAGCAGGTAACATCACCAGACCAAGTTACAGGTGACATCTGCAGAGAGGGGACACAGCTCAGTGTGACAATGCATATTTTTTTCTATTTTGGAGCAACAAAAACACGTGTAATTGACTAAATACAATATGGATACATTTGATACCATACTGTGGAACCTCTAGGTAGAGGAATAACATAAATCCACATAAATGAGCAGGCAGCCCATCCCCACCAGAAAAGTTACATAGTTCACTTTTAATTTTCTTGAACTGTTTTTTCTTTATATATTAGCCTATATTTGTAGCTAACCAGAGATATTTTGTGTGGGGTGCCCTGGTTTGTCTGGCAGACTGTCCCTTTGCCCTGCCTCTCTTGCCCCACACAATGGCTGTTTACTGTTCTTTCATTATTTTGGGATCAGTGCATATGACCATTTACTTCTGGATAAAAGACACTGGACTAAAAACCTAATCTGATTGTCAAAAGCGTCACTGGAGATTTTGGATGAGAAGAGACAGCCCCTTTGTCATTGATGTTTTACATTTATTTATAGGTCTCCAGTGAGGGACAATGGGCTCTCTCTCATCTCTGTGGCTGTGTCTGGCCCTGCCAACTGGGCTCTGGGCCTCACATGTCACTCTGCTGGTGGAGGGAAACAATACTGCCTCCAGGATCTGCAAGCCTGCCCCCTCCTGGGACATCAACGGCAAAACCCCCATGAAGGAGCTACAGGGAGATGTGGTGGTAGTGGCCCTCCTGAAGGCTAGCTGACAGCTCTGTCTCCAGCAGGCAGCCAAGTAAGAATCTACTTTATTAAATCACATTATTAAATTGTGACTACCATATATGTGAGAGTACAATTCCAACACTTGAAAATAAACGATTCTTAGCCCAGGACTAAAACAGGGTAAGACTGGGAACTAATTCAGAACTCTTCTTGGCCAAAAAGCAGGATTTCAGCATTTCTAGACAAGATAGGTCTAACCTGGGACCATGGGCATTGGTTTGCATTGGTTTGCATTGGTTTGTGTCCCTACCAATGCATATTGCCCTGTCATGATGAGGATGGTTCAGAATGTGTATAATACTAAATGTTGGCCCGGGTTTGTGACTGGCTCAAGTGCATTTTTTGGTTGTTTCCTGAAAGAGAGGTCAGTACATAAGAATCTAAAGTATTATCAATACTAAATATTCTTTGAAAAACCCAGCAGTGTATTGTTTTAAATGTGGTACAGATGACAACAGAACAGGCATTATCTCCAAAGGTCAGGCCAAAGCTTTCATTGTTTGCTTCATTTAAACTCTGGGTTAAGTACAATATTTGGTAACTGATGTTGTCAGTGCTTAGAAAAAAGCAGGTGTTTTCTTTTTGGGTGGGAATGTTATGGATAGTGTCAAACAAAACAAGCACAAAAACATGGCATTTGACTGAGACTAAAGCAGAGCTAAACCAGGGGTGAAATACAGAAGAATAAATAAAAACAAATCATTAGTCAATACTTGAATTGTGAATTATTACTGTCTAATAATCATTCCACATCACCGAGTGCAGTATGTAACTCTTCTGGTGAAGGGTACCCCACCTAGCTGTCTACATGGAGATGTTATTGGTTTGCCTGTAATGTTCCACAGTATGGCATTTAATTTATTTATTACCTCCATGGAAACAAGTAGGTGATACTGCCAAGACAAGACAGATTTGTGGAGGGGTGATGCAACAAAAACAACATTAAGTAACTGAATAAATACAAGACTGATATCATACTATGACACTAACATCTCCTAACTTGAAAACAAGGAAGTGGCACCTTCCACCAGAAAAGTTACACAGTTAGTAATCTGTTATTGATTGCATTTGGTTTCTATTCCTGTAGTATTGGACGCCTGCAGGAGAAGCTGAACCGTAGCAACATGACAGGGGTGTCCTTCCTGATCGTGAATGAGCAGAGGGCTTTATCCAGAGCCATGTACTGGGAGCTGAAGAGGAAGGCGCCCCCTAGTGTTCCTGTGTACCAGCAAGCACCTTTACAAGATGACGTGTGGGACATCCTGGATGGGGACAAAGATGACTTTCTCGTCTATGACAGGTATATACTCACATTATATTATATTTTTGCTTTGCAATTTGAACACAGGCCCAACCTTCTCATTTCATCCACAGCTGGATTAGAATAAATAAATAAAAATAAAACATGTATTCACGTTTGTCTTTTTTGTTCCAGATGCGGTCTTCTGACTTTCCATATAGTCCTTCCATATACTTTGCTGAATTTCCCCTATGTGGAGGCTGCCATCAGAGCTACTTATTTTAGAAATATTTGCAACTGCATAGTAAGTAAACATAAAAATCTGCAAAAAATACAGTTAACTACAGGCATCTGATTACCAGGATTTTAGGGGACAAAATCTGGTAAATGGATAAAACTAGATGTTTTATGTGTTTTTAACATAAAAAATTCATAAAAACGACCGTTTTACATATTACTCGGGATATGAGAGTATTTTATTATATTTCAGCACAAACACTGAATTGATCTTCTGTAAAGTTAATCATCTTTACCATCTGATACTATAATATTTTCACAGGCCCATTCCAACCATACCACTAGTGGGTTCGGTTTCCTGAACAATAACTCGTCACAGCCAGACCAGACGACACCTGTCTCTTCAGCACCGGCAGCAGAGGAAACTTACCCATCACAACCGCCTCCATCCTCACACCACCACAACCACCACCATCACCATCATCATCCTCATTACCATGACAACCATCATCACCACCACCAATCCCACCAGCACCACAACCGCCCACAGCCAACCCAGGGACTTCAACAAGACTCAGATCCGACACAATTCCCGGGAAAGAAGCAGTCCTAAAGTTATTGTCACTATCCATTAGCACAACTGCCATAGCAATTAACTATTCAAAAGTAAATGTTACTAAAAATGGCGCCTAAACAGGAAATTCAACACAAGGATACAGCTTTTTGTTACTTTCAGGATAATATAATGACACTGACAATGACATTTAATTTATAAGGCAAGTATAATAATACAGATTTTGGTGTGGTTGTATATATACCGTAGGTTTGTCACTTAATGATAAGGTTAAACTTTTGTAATTTGTATTTTTATTTCTTATAAAATACCATATTATGAATGCAAAAATGACATTACCATCACATTCTAACAGTATACAGTAACAATATGTTTAGTATTAGCTGACTGACCACATTGTGAATATCTTCCTGTTCCTGTGTGGTTGAGGTGAGCAGGTATGTCCACTGAATGAAATCTGCAGTGAAAACCTGACACCAGGGAGCTGTGGGTGGATGTATGTGGACATGTACTGACTCACTACCAACCAAACAGAACAAGTTTACTTCTTGCATTGTTATCTTTCAGTCAATACTAATGCTACTTACTACTTTTAATAGTATGATGGTTAATTGCAAACTTATTACAGGATATCAATTTAATTAGTTTATTACAAGGGTAGAATTTGTTTTTTACTCTGTGTGTAAAGTATACAATAAAGTTATCTATTCTATATTGTATTTTTAAGATAACATAGTCTGTGTCCACTCTAGACCTGGAAGAAAAGAGAGGAAGCTTCTGAGAGGCATATTACCAATACTAAATTAATATGAGCATCCTGCACTGGTGAAGAGAGGGCAACAGAATGATATGTAGCCTGTGACACGGCTTTGAATGTTGTTTGGTCGTTATTCTTTTCGTCCAAAAGCAGTGTGGCCAATAGGATTTGTCACTGAGGACTTGAGCTTCTGCACAGCCATATGTCCCTTCACAACACGTTAGACCAGCAGTTGACTGGAGGACAAGAAGCCACTCACACAGAGATGGTAAGACTTAATATTACAAATTAGATACAAGTTTGAGTATATTTGTATTTACATTTACAGAATATCACAAGGAAATAGCAGTTTCCAGTGTACTTTTGCACTCTTTTTTAGAAGTAGCCATTGATGGTGTAACAGCATTAAGTTGTGACTGCTCACTCAAGGTGTTAGCTTATTGCCCTATTATTAAGATCTTGTTATGCATTGTTTACATGTGTGGGATTTTTGTCAAAGCTGTCATCTGGTTGGGATTTCCTCTGCAAATCCTCATGAAGACAGTCCCATGTGGGTTAAACTGCTTATATGTTCATCCTTGCAGCCCAACTACTGAACAGTACTTCTACTTAGGTCACATAATAAGAACTACACTCTGGCCTAGATAGGTTTGAAGTTTGGGACAATTTAATTGATCTACTTCATCCAAATTTACAATAACCTATAGTTAGATAAATGTACAATTTCAGTCAATAAAATGATAGATTGGCAGATAGATATTTATAAATACTATAGTGCTATTCATGGCTGCTATGAGCATTCACTAACAATTAACACATGAAGAGTTTATTAAGTAGGTGTAGCCTCTGTTTGGTCAACTGAGAATAAACTATAACTAAACATACAGAAAATGTAATGTATGCCTAGATGTTTAGCACAAACCCTGCATATTTAGACTTCTTCTCTCAAACAGAAAACTCTCTGTTCCACCTTGTGATGTCATGTGGTACAACAGGAAGTGCTCCACTGTCTTTTTAAACTCCATACACCTTCACTAGAATCATTTGGATGATTTCAGCCCTGGAATTGCCAATCTCTATTGCAGGTAAAGGTAGAAGTTAGCTGCTAACTTGAAAACTACCACTACATGACATCACAAGGTGGAACAGAGCATTTTGAGCTTTGGAAATGTAGACAGACTAATAATAAAGGGTTATGTGAATGTGTGTGAATGAAACAAAACACAACAATTTTTGATGAAGTAACAAGATTATATAATATTTGAATCCATTTAGTATAATATAGGACCTTTAAGGGCCATGTTGGTCAATAAAAATAGTACCGGTATTTCATCATTTAATCTAGCCTTTGAATAACTGTGATACCTACCACCACTAGAGGGAGCTAAAACCCTGTCTAATGAACACAATGCATAGCAAAGTCTCACTTGAAACGGAGCTGTGTAGTACCATGATACTATCTACAACACATTTCCACAATAAATCAGGAGGTGGCAGCACTGGCTCAAATTGGCTATCACTTGTTCTCCTTCACTCATCAAGCCAGCGGTTTATTAGTTATTATCTATTATCTGGAGATGCGTTTGGATTAGTGATCGTATAATCCATGCATTGTAATCCATTTTTGATCAACTTTATCAGTGGGGGTGGTTGCATCTTGTATGAACATTTTTTTGTGATTACAGCTATGACTTTTTTTTTCTCAATGATTGGCAAGTTGAAGAGCAAAGCATTCTGGGTATATTGAGCACTCAGAAAACTAATAACAGTTCTTGTGATGTCAATTCCAGGGTGGAGTTACCACTTGGCAAAAACTCCAGGTGTTATATCAAGGGATTCTAGAAAATGGAGGTACATTTTGAAGGGTTTGTCAATTGCTTTGAGTTCTGATATTGTTAGACGTAAGAGTGCCATTATGTCTCTTCTCATCTCTGTCTAGACAAGAGGACAGACAAATGGCTGCTGGTCTACTCTCCAGTGCCCATCACCTGTATATTCCTTGGATATTTGATAATTTTATGGTTAGGGCCGAAGCTGATGGCAAATAGGAGCCCAGTGAACCTCAAACCAGTGCTGCTAGTTTACAATTTTTCCATGGTGTGCCTCTCATCTTACATGTGCTATGAGGTAAGATACACATTATTATTTAGCCTATTGAGCTTTAGAATAATGGAAACAGGTCTGTAAACTACCAAAAGTCATGAGCTGCAATAAATAAATAGCAGAATGAAACACTTCAGCACTTGGTTTACATCTTCAGTCATAGAAGTTATTTATTCAGTCTTCTACAGCTCAAGTCTTATCATATTGCCGAAAAATAACCAACAATTTCCCAGTAGTATAAAGAAATTGTGCACACAATGATTATTGACCTCACAAAAATATTGTTCCATCTTACATATATTGAATGATAAGTCAGTATAGTAATTATCGTGACAGACCTACTAACAAGAAACATTCAGGGTTTTTTTTCAGTGAAACGGTATATATCTTTTGGAGATGTCATGGTGTTTCCTGCAGTTCCACAGTACTGCATTAAACTCATCTATCTTGCATTTTTATTCATTAAAGTTTGTATTGCTCCAAAATACCGTGAAATAGCCTGCATGCATTCTTACTGTGAGCGTTCTCACCTCTCCACAGATCTAACCTGTAACTTGGCCTGGTTGTTTTCCTATTCAAAAAACATACCCTTAGTTGTGTTTTTTTCATTCATATATGTTTAACACACAAATCCTGCATATGGGATGAGTTCTTCTCTCAAACAGAAAATAGAAAACACTCTGTTCCACCTTGTGATGTCATGTAGTAATATAGGAAGTGTTCCACTGTCTGTCTCTACTAAACAAAAGGTAAAAGGTAGCAGTTAACTTGAAAACTATCGCTTCATGACATCACAAGGTGGAACAGAACATTTTGAAATTTGGAGATGTATACAGACTAATAATAAAGGGTTACTCAAACATGTGTGTGTATGTGAAACAAAACACAACTCCAGGTATGTTTTTGATGATAACAACAGTCTAACATGGCGTAAAGCTCACAAGAGTCAATTTTTCCTAATATAAGACCTTTCAGGACAACATTTAAATACTGCCTATTGGACTATCACTCACTTTCAGCTGGCATAATATTGTGGCTAATAGGTCTGTGTGCTTTGTCCACATCGTAGACATTATCCATGGAACAAAAAGTGATTTGCTCATGAGTTCTTTGACAAAATGAGATAGAGTGTTTATGTATGCAGACAGAGACAAACCAAAGCAGAGATGAAAGCCGCTTTTGTGTTTTCAGTTCACTGCCTCGTCCTGGTTGGCCAAATACAGTCTGCTGTGCCAGCCTGTGGACTACAGTGACAGCCCACTGGCTATGAGGGTAATGCCTTTACTGTGCCCCTACAGTAGTTTGGTTAAGTATGAGAGCACTCAACTCAACTTTTTGTCTTTTTGTATGACCAAAATGACATTGTGAGGAACCCAAGTATATAGTGTGCATGCCGATTTAGCATAACATTGTTAGCATGAACATCTCTAACCAGAAATACTGTGATGCTATGTACACAGTATAAAGTTGAAGATTAGTGTTGTCTCAATTTGGATACTAAGGAATATACCGTACTTGATACTAAATACCGATTCTGTTACAACAATGATAATTAAAAAAAATAATAAAATCTTTATTTAGACAATAGAATATAATTTTCCACATTAAATCATAGTACTTTCTTTAATATTATCATGTCTTATATCTGTGTAATCCCTCAGTCGTCCAGGTAGGTTCCATAGTGGTCATGGGCGTGTACTAGTCTATGAGGTCATATTTGTTCTGATACAGCTCAAGATCATTCTCAAGCTGTTCAGGAAAGTTTTATATCTGTCCTGTAAATGTGATTTTGTTACAACACTTGCTCAAATGAGAATCTAGTTTTGATATTAGTTTTAGTATCAATTAGTATCTGATGTTCAATACTTTTGACAACCCTAGACTCATGTGGAAAGTATGTTTTTATGATTGTCTGCCAAGTGTTTTCATAATTTCTTAATCAGAGTCACATTGTTGACCCTTACTGAGGACAAATGCCATAGGATATCAATTTGGTTACTTTTATGTCTTTGTCATTTTGATTCATTCAGTGTTCATATGAATTAGAGTGTTATTCTGAGAAAACTTGTACAACTTAATGGTGGTTTTCAATTATTGGTTGTTATGTCGACAGATGGCCCGAGTGTACTGGTGGTTCTTCTTCTCCAAAGTGATAGAGCTTTGTGATACTGTGAGTAATCACTGTGTTCAGAATGTAGTCTATTTATTACCAATGTGGTGTTTATCTGTAGGGATAAAACATCAAAGCTATTTTAACCGAATAATGCTATTAACAAATAACTGATGAAATACTGAAGTGATAGGTTAATGGGTCTTTTAAAACTCAAAATTTATTTTCTTGCATTGTTTTGGCAGATGTTTTTCATTTTGAGGAAAAAGAATAATCAGCTGACCTTCCTCCATGTTTATCATCATGCCACAATGATTTTCAACTGTTGGGTTGGAATTAAATATGTAGCCGGAGGACAAAGTAAGTACCCCATACCCCAGCATTACTAAAGGAGTGTACTAAATGTCAGGAATAAAACTGATTTTTATTCACAGATTTCTTCATCGGCCTGGTTAACTCTGTGGTCCACGTTGTGATGTATTTGTACTATGGATTGGCAGCTTTGGGACCAGGCGTGACCAAATATCTTTGGTGGAAACGCTACCTCACCTTTCTGCAGTTGGTAAGTTATAAATCCAGTCACATGATACAGCAAGACAGTGTGAACTTTGTGCTAGTCCCAAACCTGGATAAATGGCACAACTGTGTTGAGAAGGTGAGATAAAAACTTGAGAGGAATTTTTGTATTGTTATGACCCCTAAAAGTAAAGTAAAAATGTTCACTGCTTCAGTGTAGTGGAGAGTGTCATATGGGGTCAAAATGTAAGATATGTGTGTTAATAGTACGGCTGAGCAATTAATTGAATTTAAATCATTTTAATCAACCTGGGTCTAGGTCTACAGCCAGGTTCTGGAGGGGGAAAAATACAAATTTTTGTGGTAAATCGCAATGAAGTCTGTCTGGATTGTTCATGTTCTAGAAATTAATATTGAAAGTTGTCTTTTGTTTGTTTTTAATAGAAAATTGTGATCAATCAATAAGAGGAAATCACCCAACCCTGATTAATACCAGTAAAAATGAGCAAGCTTTCAAAACTTGGGCTTGTATTTTTGGTATTGAGTTGTCTGAAGTGGTCCGAGAAAAAGTTTGGTTTTAATAAAAGGCATAGTAGTTTATAGTGTATGGAATGATATGTAACTCAAGTATAACAACGTCCTCACATAATGCAGTCCAGATCTGATGATGCTGTAACATAAGGCCCTCTAATTGCTTTTTCATTGTTTGGACTGGCATAACAAGACAGATTAGCGCCACTGATGCTACTCAGCTAGCTACTGGACCATCTGTTTTCCGCTTATGGAGCTTATGAGGAGACAATGCAGTGGGTAGAGGTCCCCCTTGGTCTATATAGAGCAGCATATATAGGTCAGCATTGCAGCTGACTGGCATTATGTAACTGACCAGTGAGTCTTTGTTAACTGTTGGACTCACGACTTGGTTAAGATAGTTGAACTAATTAAAATGGCAGTGTTTTGTTTAGGATTGGAGGTGGTGACGGTAGGCGGGACTTGTTATTTGCAGCAAATGCAAGAATAGTTCAATTACTGGGACAATGATTCAAAACTGAATTTCTTTTCAATTCCTTACAACTTGATAGTCATATTGTGTCCATAGGATGTTCTTCTGGGGTAATGTTATGTGCACATAATCAAACCAAAATAAATGTAACGTAAGCAGGCAAATTGGACCAAAGAAAGTAACTGGTGAGAAAGAACAAGACTTACTCCTGTATTAAATGTGGGTGGTCCAGGCACTATATCTTTCTCATTGCAAGATGTGGTCAATGCCTTAATGGAGGTCTGTTTTTTCCACAAACCTTTTTGGTAGCTTTATGTTTGTTTCTTATAGATTTTTAAATAACCTTTTTTTTCATCTTCAGTTTCAGTTTTTCCTTGTAACGGGCCACTGCACGTACAACCTGTTTGCCGACTGTGACTACCCAGACTCCATCAACGCCATGCAAGTGGCCTATGCCCTCAGCTTGACCGCTCTGTTTTGCAACTTCTTCTATCACAGCTACCTCAGCAACAAAAAGACTGAAAAAACATCCTAGCTGTAGAAATGCTTGTGCTATATGTAAAAAGAGATACAATATTATGTTATGTAATACTTATTTATTGCAAATTAAATAATAATAATAAAATATTCAAGTCAAATATATTTTATTTTATTTTATTAGACCAGGGTTCATTTAAACTGGTATGTGTAGCACACTGAATTGAGTTCTACACATTTATCAATCTGGAATGGCTCTGGTTCCTTTGGCGCTTGGCCTTTGGCTTCCACACACATCTCAATGCTGCTCTGTCCACCAGCTGCTGGCCGAATTTGAACCTTACAGTGGGAGTATCTCAAGATGGATTCTCGTGAGTTTGAACTCACAAATGTCGTGAGAATCCATTTTGCTGTGCAAGGTTAAGGTTAATTCCTGATTTGATTATTTGATTACTGATTGTAGTTTGAATGCTAACCTAATGTCTGATAATACTTGGTTTAAATTTGAGAAGCACTATTTTTGAAGTGTATTGATGTAAGTTAAATTAATTATTCAGCCTTAAAACCCTACCCCCATTTTGTTTAGGCCATATATTATTGTCCAACCTGGCAGACATTATCATCCATATCATTCACAACACATAAAACTACCCCCTTTTTTTACATTTAATCTCTTCTGCCAACACGGACCCCCAGCACAGCCTGTGGCCCCCGTTAGTCCATCTGTCATGATATTGAAGAATAATTGTCTATGTCTTCAATTAATCTGACCCATCTCTCTCCCTTGGGGGTATGCCATGATATCAGTTTTTTAAAAGAAATTTCTCGATTTTACGGTTATTCATGATTATTGACATAAGTAGAAAACAGTGCAGTCCTTCATTTTTGTTCAAACATGCAAAGCAAACTTTCTGAATGATAAAGTAAAGTTAAAGTGACATAAGCGGCCAGATAAAAAAAGATTATAATTACATTTACTTTTTAATAGCATAGGTTGACTTGAAATTTTTCTACAAGTCTCACAGTAACTATATGATTATTATGACCCAAATAATCCTAATTATTGATTAACTGAATCATCTTGACATCCTTATGTGGGCGGAAAATCAACAACAGTGGACTACATTAAACGTATCTATAAATTTTACAGGACCTGCCATTTTTTCATACGTCCCTTTGGTTCAGCTGCTATTTTCCTTCCTTTATCTCTCCCGGCATATTGGTTTTGACAGCGTTCTGTTCCAAACTCTACAGGGGGCAAAATAACAGAACAGGGCACAGAATAAAACACTTTGAAGTGACTGAATCAAAGTTCCAAAGGCAACTGCTAAAGCGAATCATTTTAATACCAATCAGCACAATGGGAAAACTTGACAAAGTTCAAAGCATTGGCAGCACACAATAAAAAGCATGCTGTGTCTTCATTGATGGTTCTGTGCAGATGGCAAGGTGAAGAGTTTGTAAAATACTGTTAGTAATGCATGGACTGTGCAGCTGCAAGATCCTTGAGCCTCAGAAGGACAGGCTGTATTTCATAGGAATCTGGATAGAAAGTTTGTGATAAAAGTTTCTATATTGAAGAGATTTTTATGATACAAAATGTCTGTCCAAGGCTTTTAGCTTTCTGGTATACACAACCTACAACCAAAAGACATAATGTTTTCTTTTAATCAACAATTATTACTCACTACGGCAACAGCCCTAACTTTTCATCATTCTTATGGATAGTTTTGGTTATTATCACAGGAAGTAATCTAAAAATGTGATACTTGTTTTAAGTCAATTACCCTTAACCATCTCATCTGGCTTGGGGCTGACATAAGAGTTAAGAGAATATTTCATTTGGGACTTGAAATTATGGCAAGATTGTGCCGCTCTATCAATGAAACTTCAAACTTCATTTGTCAATATTTAAACTATTAACTGAATTCAAAACTGACAATTAGATGCAAGGTTCAACAAAAGGGGAGGTTAATGTATTATTTCCCAAACACTTCACTTATTCACAAGCTTCGGTTTCCTGTTTCTAGGTGCCATTTTGAGACCTTTTCACCATTCAAAAGATATAATAGTTTAGAATGAGTTAGTTTTGAATTGGTAATTGCTATGGCATCGTTCAAGGTTCAAGGTTACTTTATTGGTAACTTTATTTGGCAGTGAGTCAGCTCATTCATTTACATACTGGTATATACACATCTGTATCTGGAAAAGTGACAACAGTGCATAGTGCAGGCTAAAAGAACTAAAAAACAATTGCTAATTTTTCATCACTGTGAATAGGGATGCACTGATATGATACTGGTATCAGATATTGGCACTGATATTGAAAATTTTGATGGATGGGATTGACTCTAGAAATTGATATAATAAGATGATTTACTGGACAATGTTGGCCCATAACGTCTCATAATATTAAACTTGTATTTTTACAAAGCTGTTCTGTAGTTACTAAACACATCTGGATTTTTACCTTATGCTGTTTGTGTTTAAAGGAAGTAAATACTATTTTCAGCCTCTGCACTGGTATCTGTTGATATTGGGTAATGGCAGATACTTAAAGCCAAAGTACTGACATCAGTATCAGAACAGAAAAAGCTGGGTGGGTGCATCATAACTCTGAAAGCCATGGAAGTGTACTATGTATGATGCCTCAATATCCAACACATTGCTAACACCCAATGCTCTGTACTTTATAATCCAGGCCCTTGTGAAGGGTTATAGCCGTATTTCATCGCTGCTGAAGTCATCAATCTGCCTCCATCTTAAAACAAGTGTATTGGAGGCTTATGAACACTCAGAGTCTGCAGCCCATTTAAAGTGTATGTCCCTGGGCCTTGCTGCAGGCAGTGCTCCAGGTTGATTACTGTTGAGTGCTCAGACAGGACGGACTCTCTGCCACACGGACGCTTTGATCCAGTTATGATATGAACCAGATGACAGACATTATTTAAGACATTTACAAAAAGCTTAGGTATCATTGTGATCCTAATGCACTCTTCTTTTTCTGTAAAGCACTTTGAATAGGCTATTTTGTTTGTGTACGAATTGTGCTCAAAAAATAAACTTGCTTTGCCATCATTTGCCTCTGGATGGCTCTGTGTTTATGTTATAGCCAGTGGTGGAATGTAACAAAGTAAAAGTAGTAAAGTACCGTACTTAAGTAAAAAAAATAGGTAACTGTAGCCAGTGGTGGAATGTAACAAAGTAAAAGTAGTAAAGTACCGTACTTAAGTAAAAAAAATTAGGTATCTGTACTTTACTTAAGGACATTTTTGGATACTTTTTACTTTTATTTCACTATATTTGAGAGCAGGTATCTGTTCTTAAGTGACAAAATTGAGTACTTCTTCCACCACTGCTGATAGCCTTTCGAGCTGCCATACTTTTCCATACAGGAAAAAAGTTATAGCGTACCATTACCACATAGGTCTATTCCCACATCCCAAATGCAGCTAACTTTGGCCAATCTTATCAAAACCATTTTAACCTGAAATATAAGCTAATGTTTTTTTACTGTTAAACTTCATGAATGAGAAAGAAATCGTGCTTCTCTCCCCAAAGGTGCATTTGAAAATATGTTGAACTTTGTAGGCCTATCTATTTGCATAATATTAGCCCTATGGATGATCACAATTGTAAAAGCATCTTTCTGCATTTAACTTCTGAATGAACTGGTGCGTCGGTCTCCTTGGTAACGCTGTCTCACCCTGTTTAGGCTGCGGTCAGCTAAAGGCACACTATAATTAATAATCAGGTTAGAACGAGAGGACAGTGAAGCGCTCTCCAGGACACTGCTAACTTTGGAGAGCTACACAGTGGACACACACACACACACCCAGGCAGCATATGCGCACACATGTCGTTGTTGATAGTGGGAGAGGTTGGAGACCGAGGGCCAGATAAGTGTGCTTGAAGGTGAGCCACTGGGTTGTTTCATACAATGAGGGTTAACAAGAGGCTGCTGCAATCTTAGCATAATGGGAGCACACTCAAAAACAGACAAGCTAGTGTTAATCAGCCAACCAGCTAGCTAGTGCCTCCTGTCAAGTGTGTATGTGTGCAATTACCGAGCATGGAGCTTCAAGTGGGTGCCTTAAAAAAAAACTCTTGGAGAACAGAAGGAAATGCCAATTGTGTCCGCTTCTACATACATTTTGCCAATTCATGCAAAATCATGTCTGGTAATAAGCACTTATGGATTGGCTTGTTGTCCAGACCGACAGCCCATCTGTTGGTGAAACTGTCCCTATTAAAGGTCCTATATTACACAGAATTGACTCTTGTGAGCTTTAAGCCGTGTTATAATGCTGTTACCTCATCAAAAACATACCTGGAGTTTAGTTTTGTGTCATTCACGCATGTTTGAGTAATCCTTTATTATTAGTCTGTCTGTCATCTCCAAAGCTCAAAATGTTCTGTTCCACCTTGTGATGTCATGAAACAGTAGTTTACAGTAGTTTGTTGACAGCTACCATTTATCTTAAGTTCAGTAGAGACCGGCAATTCCAGGGCTGAAATTATCCAAATGATTCTAGTGACCCCATGGAACACTTCCTGTATTGCCACATGAAATCACAGAGTGTTTTCCTGTTTGAGAGAAGTACTCCACCTAAATATGCAGGGTTTGTGTGTTAAACATGTGTGAATGAAACAAAACACAAGTCCAAGTATGTTTTGAAGAGGATACAACATTATATCATAGATCAGAAAATAGTGTAATATGGGCCCTTTAGCAATTTTATCAATATGGAAAATTCAGAAATACTTTGAGTAGGCATATTTTCATTTTATAATATTTATTTATTTGTTTAAATTTTATATACTGGCTCAAACTAAGGAATGCATGTTTTGAAACCTTGTGTGAAGACTTATTATTATAAAAAGCCCCAGCAATTTTGTCAAGAATTTATTCAAGTAAATGTGAGTGAATTCGTTACTTTGAGAGGATTGTTGCTTGTGGAAGATTGGGTCTGTAATAATTTGGCACACACTCAATGATTATAAATAACGATTATGATAATACTCTTTTCACTTCCTTTCTTTGTTTCTCCTCAATAATTTTACTCTCCATCACACACCATCATACCAACACTTACTCCATGAAAGCTTATACCCTCACTGATCTCTCCATATTTTGGCTTGACTTCTCCTCCATTACTTCCTTGTCCGCCCCCGCCCTCCCTCTCCCCTCCTCTCCCCTCCTCTCCCCACCTCTCTCCACCTCGCTTCCACCTCTGATGATTGCCGAGCACATTTCATTTGACATGAAGACAAAGGGCTGCGTACACATGCGGCTTCTGTACAAGTCTTGTGTAATATGAAATATTAATGTGTGCAAA